>JAXRKP010000493.1:2500-67500 GCA_037039925.1 Doris montereyensis
GTATGAATGGCAGTAGTGAAAGCCGTCAGGAAGCTACTGACAGGAATATGGGAAGTTCTGTTCGCCACAAAATCTAAAACCAAAGTAGGGTTCTGGAATGTTAGAACGATGAACATCACCAGTAAATTAGCACAAATAACATCAGAAATGAGGTGCTACAATTTAGATATTCTAGGCATCAGTGAATGCAGGTGGACAGGAGCTGGAAAAATAAAAACAAACTCAGGTGAAACTGTTCTCTATTCTGGAAGGGATGATAACCAACACTCAGAGGGTGTAGCCATTATATTGAAGAAAGGAAGAGAAAAAAATATGATGGAATGGAAACCCATTAACAACAGATTGATAAAGATAAGAATGAAAGGAAAGCATTTCAATGTTTCGATTATACAATGTTACAGCCCCACAAACGAAAGTAAGGATGAAGACAAAGATGATTTTTACGACCAACTAACGGCTGAATTGGAGAAAATACCAAAGCATGATACAAAAATTATAATGGGCGACCTAAATGCAAAGGTTGGTTGCAACAATAGTACAAATGAAAGAGCTATGGGAAAAGAAGGATGTGGCGTTATAAATGACAACGGAGAAAGATTATTGGACTTTTGCAACACTAACGATTTTGTTATTGGTGGAACTTTGTTTCCTCATAAAGAGATTCACAAGCTTACATGGTGTTCACCAAATAGAAGGGATAGAAACCAGATCGATCATCTTCTCATAAATGGAACATGGAGAAGATCCCTTCTTGGTGTGAAAGTAAAAAAGAGGAGCTGACGTTAGAAGTGACCACCATCTAGTGGTTGCAAATCTAAAAATCAAACTGAGAAAAGCAAATACAACAGCAAAAGGTAGAGAACGATGTGACATGGACAAACTTAAAGATCCTAATACAGCCAAAACTTTTATGATAAGTTTGAAGAATAGGTTTCAGGTGCTGACTGATATGGATGATAACAAACCATGTGATGGAAATGAAATCAACAGCAGATGGAACACTATCAAACATGCCTACTTAGAGTCAGCTAAAACATGCTTAGGAACAAAAAGACACAAAAGGAAAGAATGGCTATCAAATGACACATGGAAAACAATTGAAAAGAGGAAGGAAATTAAGAAGAAAATACTTGATGCAAAATCAAGCAGATTGAAAGAAAGATTGTCAACTCAATACCAGGAAATAAACAAGGAAGTCAAAAGGAATGCAAAACAAGACAAAAGATCATTCATGGACAGACTTGCCAATGAAGCAGAAAAAAGCATCACGAGTGGGAGACCAAGGCAGAGTTTATAAAATTGCAAAAGTAATAAGTGGAAAATATCAAGGAACTTCAGACCCGCCTATTACAAACAAACAAGGAGAGCTTCTCACGACTGAGGCTGAAAAAGATGCAAGATGGACCGAACATTTTATGGAAATTTTAGACAGGCCACCACTTCCAACAGAAGCAAGCATTGAAGAGGCACAAGAAGATTTTGAATATTAGTATAGAACCACCTAGCTTAAATGAAATAACAGTAGCTATTAAAACTCTAAAAATGGAAAAAAGCCCCAGGCATAGACAACTTAAACGCTGAACTTTTTAAAGCTGAACCCGCTTTTGCAGCAAAAATACTGCATCCACTCTTCACCAAAATATGGACAGAAAAGAAAACTCTTGGATGAATGGAATGAAGGTATAATAATAAAGATTCCAAAAAAAGGCAATTTGCGGGACTGCAATAACTGGAGGGGAATAACACTCCTGTCTATCCCTAGTAAAGTTCTTGCAAAATTAATAATACAACGAATATCAAATGCCGTTGATACCTACATAAGAAATGAACAGGCAGGGTTTAGGAAAGGAAGAAACTGCTCCGACCAAATTTTCACATTAAGAAACATTATAGAGCAATGCAATGAATGGCAGAGACAACTGTATATAAACTTCATTGATTTTGAAAAGGCATTCGATAGCCTCCATCAAGAAAACATTTGGAAAATTCTAAGGAATTATGGAATACCCCAACATCTTGTTCAGCTCATTAAAAGTTTCTACAATGAATTCACATGTAAAGTTGGAAATAGCAATCAAAATTTTGAAATCAAGACTGGTGTCAGACAAGGGTGCGTGATGTCAGCAACCATCTTCATTATTGCTATAGACTGGGTGATGAAGCAAACAACCAGTGAACAACATAGATAAATTAGATGGACTCTCTTCTCTTCGCTAGAGGTATATAGATTTTGCTGATGATTTGGCACTATTGGCACACTCACATCATCACATGCAAGAGAAAACATCATGGCTAAGCTCTTTTGGTCAACAGATAGGTTTTAAATAAACCTTAAAAATCTGAACTAATGACATTAAATATACAAAATCCCTCTCCAATCCTCATCAATAACAATAGCATACAAACAACCAAGGAATTTACATATTTAGGCAGCGTTGTTACAAGTAGCGGAGGAGCTGACAAAGACATCAACAGACGTCTAAACAAAGCAAGAAACTCCTTCAAACTACTTCAAAATGTATGGAAAACAAAAGAATATAATATTAAAACAAAACTAAAAATCTACCAAAGCTGTGTCCTATCAACTCTACTATATGGATCTGAATGCTGGAGGATGACGGACAGAGACATGAACAAGTTATCCTCATTCCACACCAAATGCCTGCGAAAAATCCAAAATATTTTTTGGCCATACAAATTTCAAACGAGACTCTTCTCTGAAAATGCAAAATAGACCACATACAAGACATCCTGCTTAAAAGATGGAGGTGGAAAATGCATGTTTTAAAGAAAAGAAGAAAGGAGCATCACCAAGACTGTAAAAACATTGGACCCCTGAAGGGAAAAAGGAACGTGGCAGGCCAAAGACAACTTGGAGAAGAACAGCAGAGAATGAGATTAAAGACTGGGGCGAAACCTGGAATTCCATAAAGACGCTTGCCATGAAAAAGAGAAAGATGGAAATCCTTCATCGCTGCCCTACATGCCAACTGGCATAATGGGCATTAAGTAAGAAAAAACATATCATAAATATTTATATGAATGTTGGTATGTGGAAAATCAAACCAATAAGTCTACCAATGCTTCCAGTTGCTGATGATTTTGCTCTGTTCGGAAAATCAAAAAGTGACTTTCAATACAATATCAATATGCTGAATAATGAAATAAATAAAAGAGAATTGAAATTCAATGCAAAGAAAACAAAATCAATGCTAGTAACTGAAGAAACTAAAATACAAAATCTTATACTGGGTAGAGAGAAATTAGAACAAATTCAAAACTACAATTAATTGTAATAAGGATTAACTCAGATGGAAATGTAAGAGAAGAAATCAGCAAGAGAGAATCAAAGGCAATGACAATATATAACCATTTAGGAAAGACATTTATAGGTAGGCAGAAATCGTCAACAAAAACCACATTGGCAGTATACAAAACAGTTTATTGTCCTACTCTCCTCTATGGCAGTGACACCTGGACCTTAGACAGTAGGGAATACAATAGAGGTAAACAGAAATATCTCAGAAAAGAAGAAGTGAAAACGAACAGAGACAAAATCAGAAACACAACAATAAGAGATCAAACTAAAGCAGATGTCATTATAAATAAGATAGAAATAATGGTAAATAATGTTTTAACAAAAATGTATTTGGATTCAATTCGTATTCTATTTCGGACGCCGAGCCCGATTCTGTAGTATCTATTTTGAATTTGACAGCTCCAGGATTTATTTCCGGCGGTGCCGGTACTGGGACTGGGTTTTCAATTTCATTGAGTGGGTCTATTTCCCTCTCTGGTGTGAACACGGAGCAGAATTGATTATTGAGGATGGTGGCCTTTTTTTGTTTGTTAGAAATGTATGTACTCTGTTCCTTCGTGATAGAGAGAAAGAGGGAAAGACAGACAGACAGACATACAAAGATAGAGACAGTGACAAAGACAGAGACAGAGACACAGAGACACAGAGACAGAAAGAGACAGAGAGCAATAATTTGTAAATGAAAATAAAATACATGTACATGTATACCATACTACTCTTTACATAAATGAACTTAAAACTACTAAGTAGTTGACCATTTTGTTATTTACAGTAGAAACAGGTTACAATAAGATCGATTGTGGAGAGGCCACGCACAGTCCTGTTACAACCGATTCCTTTTTAAAGTCGGTTTGCAAGGGAAAACGCAAAAGCCACACGTTTGTATCATACAATGTTATTTAGCCAATGGTAGGCCAGCCATCGTAATGTAGCCTACTAGATACACTCTCTTCCCTTCTCTTTTAGGGATACTGTGCATTTCACACACTTACACTTGAGTCTCGATGAAGTCAGTATTGAAAGAATACTAAGAACCATTAGGCATACATCTACAATATACACACGTACTTTTCACGTTCACACAGTTCTGTTATAAGTGATTTTTTTCCTTCCCAGATCATGCTATCAGAGGTTTATTTTAGTACAGCCAACTATATAGAAAAAGGGGGATGGTCATGTTCTTGTTATAACCGGTTTCCTCTCGTAACGGTACTGATAGTGGTATAAATAGTTTCCTCTTGTAACTGTACTGTTATTGTTATAAGCGGTTTCCTCTTGTAACAGTACGGTTACTGTTATACGTGTTTTAGTCTTTGTAACGGTGCTGTTAGTATTAAAAGTGATTTACATTTTGTAACGGTACTGTTAGTGTTATAAGTGGTTTCTTGTAATGGTACTGTTAGTGTTATAAGTGTTTTTCTCTTGTAACGGTACTGTTAGTGTTATAGTGGTTTCCTCGTAACGGTACTGTTAGTGTTATAAGTGGTTTCCTCTTGTAACGGTACTGTTAGTGTTATAAGTAGTTTCCTCTTGTAACGGTACTGTTAGTGTTATAAGTGATTTCCTCTTGTAATGGTACTGTTAGTGTTATAAGTGGTTTCTCTTGTAATGGTACTGTTAGTGTTATAAGTGATTTCTTGTAATGGTACTGTTAGTGTTATAAGTGGTTTCTTGTAATGGTACTGTTAGTGTTATAAGTGGTTTCCTCTTGTAATGGTACTGTTAGTGTTATAAGTGGTTTTCTTGTAATGGTACTGTTAGTGTTATAGTGATTTCCTCTCGTAATGGTACTGTTAGTGTTATAAGTGATTCCTCTCGTAATGGTACTGTTAGTGTTATAAGTGATGATTTTTTCTCGTAATGGTACTGTTAGTGTTATAAGTGATTTTTTCTCGTAATGGTACTGTTAGTGTTATAAGTGATTTTTTCACAACAGTGTTATAAGTGGTTTCCTCTTGTAACGGTACTGTTAGTGTTATAAGTGGTTTCCTCTCGTGACGGTACTGTTAGTGTTATAAGTGGTTTCCTCTTGTAACGGTACTGTTAGTGTTATAAATGGTTTCCTCTTAACGGTACAGTTAGTGTTATAAGTGATTTCCTCTCGTAACGGTACTGTTAGTGTTATAAATGGTTTTTCTTACAACGGTATAAGTGTTATAAGTGATTTCCTCTTGTAACGTTACTGTTAGTGTTATAAGTGATTTCCTCTTGTAACGGTACTGTTAGTGTTATAAAGTTTCCTCGTAACGGTACTGTTAGTGTTATAAGTGATTTCCTCTTGTAACGGTACTGTTAGTGTTATAAGTAGTTTCCTCTTGTAACGGTACTGTTAGTGTTATAAGTGATTTCCTCTTTGTAACGGTACTGTTAGTGTTATAGTGATTTCCTCTTGTAACGGTACTGTTAGTGTTATAAGTTATTTCACTCTTTGTAACGGTACTGTTAGTGTTATAAGTTATTTTCTCTTGTAACGGTACTGTTAGTGTTATAAGTGATTTCCTCTTGTAACGTTACTGTTAGTGTTATAAGTTGATTTCCTCTTGTAACGGTACTGTTAGTGTTATAAGTGATTTCCTCTTGTAACGGTACTGTTAGTGTTATAAGTTGTGCCCACTGTAAACTACTGATTAAATGATTTCACTTTTATCTTCTCTTTCTTTCATTGCAGGCAGGACAATGCTAAATGTTCTCTCTTGTTTTAAAATTTTGATTTACCCACACCCAAAACTAATGTGATATCGAGGGTTTTGCTAAGATTATAAATGTTGCCCTGGCTGCCTTGTTAACAACCAAGGGATCTTCAACGTGCACATAGTGTTGGGATATGAACACGGGACCTCTTTTTTATCATCAGTCTCCGATGGGTGATAGGCGGGGGAATTTTACTCGAAAAACCTCAAGAAAATTGTTCAACTGTCCAAGTGGGGCTTGAACCCACGACTTTTGGATTGAGAGGGTTTACACCTTGCCTCTGGACTACCGAGTTCCCCTGTTGTATTATTGTCATTGTCAACATCTGCATATTTTTACTTTATGGGTTTGAGAGACGTGAGTATCGTAGTACTATACAGGTATAGTAGCAGAGATTCGGTCTCTTATGTAGTCTAAAAGAAAAAAACAGCGGCAGAAACACCCTTGCCTTAATACTAAAATGGATACGCTTAGGTTATGACACTGCTGTGGAGCCTAATTCTCGCCACTCAATTGGACCCAATCATAGCCATGCCTACGTCAGGATGGCGCGATCTAGGCTGAACTTGGGCAACAATGAGCGACAAACATTGTACCCAAACTTTCAAATGCCACTCTATCTAATTCTAATAAAGCAGCCTTGTGTCACTAATGTCAATATCATTTCTGTAACTGTAAGAAGAGTACTACTAAAAAACACACATGGCAGTGATACTTGTGGTGTGTGTTTGTTTGACCCCTTGATCTATGACCAAACCAAATTAGATTCTATTTCTACAGACTGGCATTACTTCGGAGAACGGAGTGGTGGTATAACAAGTTATGGTTTACAATAGTTATTATGGAACGTTTATGCCAAATACATATATACTTGCACATTGGGATAGAGTGCAATGCTTGTAATGAACACACAAACACACACACGCCACAAATATAGGAAGACTGGCATGTATGTTTCATACATACAATACACATTTTTCAAAACTCATATTGTTTTCTTTCACATGAACATCACTTCACTCAACAACAACAAAAAGGAGGAAAAACATTTAAAGTTTTGAAGAACCAAATCTTTATTCTTTCCTTACAAATCTTGCTGTTCAAATAAAAAAATCAATACATTATAATAAATTGTTAAAATCTTCAGATCGGAAAGACGTAAGTCTGGCAACCATTCCAATAACAACAGTAACAGCATAACCACCTGGTGTTTAGTTTTATTTCAAATTAATTGTGTTCTAGGGCAAAGGCCAAAGTCCCAAAGACAGGCCTCAGAATGGCAAAGATTAAGAAGTCAGGACTTAGCTAAGCCTATGGAGTAGTTGTATTTAGCAGTTTGATAAGGCCAAAGATCGTTATGACTTTAGCCCATAATGTATGGCTCAAGAGTCTATTTTCTTTTGTTGTTGCTCTTTCTTTTTGTACTTGAAAGCGCTATAGAATCAATGTTAATAAGGCCTTCTTTATACATGCACATGTATTTCATGTTTTGTAATGGAATTGTTATAATGTTATTAAGAAAAATTAATGGAGCTATAACTATAACAAATAACTTCAACAAATTATGACCGTCATTACGCCGGATCATCGCCTTTGTAAATAAATGTTTGTTTGATTAATTGAAATGTGCCCTGTCCACCATATGCGGCAATCTCAGGGAGAATTAAGAGGAAACAGCTAGATGAAATGAAAGAGAAGAGAAAGTGAAAGGAAAGAATTAGAACCTATCAGCATCACCTGCCAACCTCCCACTTGTGAACATGACATCATAAATCAGGTAAAAGTAAAAGAAAATGATAAAAATAAATAATTGACAATTATGGTGCTGAATCTTAAAAAAACATATAACATCTGCAGAAAGCTGGACATCTTTCAAAACAAATGTCTCAGAAAGATCCTCAAAATATTTTGGCCAAATGATATCAAACAACGACCTTCAAGAAAGAACATCACTGAGTCAATATCCCAGATTGTGAGGAAGAGAAGATGGAAGTGGACTGGTCACATCCGTAGGATAAATGCTGATGCCATCCCTAAATAGCCCTCAGATGGACCCCCAGGGAACAAGGAAGAGAGGTCATCCGATAAAAGCATCAAAAGAGATGAAGACCCAGGGATGGATGGGGGCAGATGACAAAATTGGCATCTGATCGGAAATTGTTCAATGGCGATCCACTCAGTCGGGTCTTGATGTGCTGCCCAAGCACCGTGAGGATAATAAGTAAGTAAGTAATTGACAAAAAGAAAAATCCCCACCCACATCACCCACCACCCCCCTTTTTCCTTTATTGAAAGAGCTTTGGGTAAATTTTACAAACACAAAATATAAGGGATAAAGGATACAAATACAAATACAAAATACAATGGGATCTCCACCACACCAGAGAAAAAAAGAGTCACTTGTCACACAGCAAACAGTGCTGAATCAAATGACTAAAGAACATCAATCACCTGTCACACAGCAAACAGCACTGAATCAAAATACTACAAAACATCAATCACTGTCGCACAGCAAACAGCACTGAATCAAATACTACAAAACATCAATCACCTGTCGCACAGCAAACAGCACTGAATCAAAATACTAAAAACATCAATACTAAGCAAACAGCACTGAATCAAAGTACTCAATACCTGTCGCACAGCAAACAGCACTGAATCAAAATACTACAAAACATCAATCACCTGTCGCACAGCAAACAGCACTGAATCACCACAGTGACCATCACTCCCTTTTTCGTATACGTGCCTCATTGCCTTCTGGGTCTCTGTCCTTAACTTAGGATTTCTTTACAAACAAAAATACAGTTAACTCTCAATACACATACTTTTAAAGGTAAATACAGAATGATGGACTCGAGACACACACAAAAAAATGTACGAAATTGTTTACATACTGGTTTACATCTATAATTAGTATACATGAATAACCACAAAACTTTCTCCTTTTGAGTCTTCCATAAAAAACATTATGAAGGCCGAAAAGGCAAAAACTTTGATGGGTTCAGGTGCAACATACATGAATGATCATAAATATGGCACATAAATACTTTGCTTTGTATGTCAAGTAAGTCAAGTCCCTTGAAGGACTGTAGAGCCAAACTTTATCCCAGTTTCTGAAACATGAAGTGGAACATAAGATATTACATCATTTCTCGTCGACGACAGGATACTTAGTCTAATCTGTTGCAGGTTTTTACTCCCAAGCCAGTCTTGGTACTTATTTCCACTTGAGTCAGTGGGAAAATGCCTATTACATGTCTTCTCCAACGAACACAATGATATTCTTATTCCTACCATTTCAGTGAGTGAATTCTGTGAGGCACTTGCAGACATAAACATGCAGCTGCAAAGCATAAAAATATATTTCAAACTCACACACACACACTATTTCCAAACTCACACACACACTCTCTCTTCCCCCCCTCTCTCTCTCTCCTCTCTCTCTCTCTCTCTCTCTCTCTCTCCTCTCTCCTCTCCTCCTCTCTCCTCCCTCCCTCCTCCCTCCCTCCCTCCCTCCCTCCGTCTCTCTCTCTCTCTCTCTCTCTCTCTCTCTCTCTCTCTCTCTCTCTCCTCCCTCTCTCTCTCTCTCTCTCTCTCTCTCCCTCCTCTCTCTCTCTCTCTCTCTCTCTCTCTCTCTCTCTCTCTCTCTCTCTCTCTCTCTCTCTCTCTCTCTCTCTCTCTCTCTCTCTCTCTCTCTCTCTCTCTCTCTCTCTCTCTCTCTCTCTCTCTCTCTCTCTCTCTCTCTCTCTCTCTCTCTCTCTCTCTCTCTCTCTCTCTCTCTCACTTATTCATATGAATAATCCATATCCCATTGGAACAAATGTATTTAAAAATATATTTCATTTCAATCAAAATAAAATCTTTCAATTTCTCTGAGGCTCTGTCTTTGAATGCGTTGTTCTCGTCATCCTGTGGACCTCAATATATTAAATTTTAACATTCTGTCACAAATAAAATTCCTGTATGACAGCTGTCACAAATTAACATTCCTGTATGACAGTTATCACAAATAATTGTCATCGCAAATGAATCGGATGGCTGCCAACTCAGTGCAAACGAATGACATGGAAAGTGCAAGCAAGTCATTAAATATCATCATCCACAAAGCAAGTCATTAAATATCATCATCCACAAAGCAAGTCATTAAATATCATCATCCACAAAGCAAGTCATTAAATATCATCATCCACAAAGCAAGTCATTAAATATCATCATCCACAAAGCAAGTCATTAAATATCATCATCCACAAAAAGCAAAAGCCATGTTACGGTCCACAGAGACGGAGCTTATCCCGGCGTGAAGTGGAACAGGTGACAACAATCACCTCCTCCGGGACACAGGGGAAACAACGTCGGGCCCTAGTTTTGCCAGAACTCCGAACCCGGAACCTCATGATCCCAAGTCCGGCAGCTTAAACACTCGGCCTTCGACGCCACACATGCCAGTAAGCTAGGAGAAATGTGATGATAGTAAAGTAAAAGACAAGAACATAATACTGCAGGTAGTTTACATCAGTCAAGACATGGTGAACTGTGGAGGGAAATTATCAGGCTAAGCAAAGCATAATTATTTGAAGTATATTCTTCAATGAATCACTGTTGGCAATGCGTTCAATAAAATAATAAGATGAATCACAAACAGTTGAATACTGAATACAAAAATCATTACCACAACATGTTGTACAAAGCATAAGATTTGACACGCCTCCGGTTTTATACATCAATACTAGCTGCTTCAAACACCGTAACACACTAGCATCGAAGTGTTTCTTGACACAAAAATAAAGAAGCAAAATGGGACCGGCCACTGATGAGCTAGACGGAAGGACAAATGACGTTTGGGTGGGAGTGTCCCTTCCAAAGAGGGATACTTGGCAGCTCTGACATAGAAATTTCTCATGTTAAAAACTAAATTGTGTCAAGATCATATTAAGTTCAACTTAAAATGACATGCCACAAATTAACAGACATACACCAAATTAATCATACATAGCTATAACAAATTGTATGAATAATCATTACTGCTATAGTACTGAGGAAGAAGAATTCTATTTTTTTTTCATATTTTGAAGATCAAGTTCACAAATTCACTAATCTTACTCTAAAAAATAAATCTAAATTGCTTTGTGTCCTTGAAATTTTCCCTGTCCATCATTGCAGTGATCCCAGGGATAATTAAGAGAAACAGCAAGATAAAAGAGAGTTGTAAGAGTGAAAGGTAGAAGTAGAGCCTATCAGTAGCGCCCGCCAACTGGCCACATCTACATTACAGGTCATATAGCACTCAGCATACCAAAACGTTTTGGAGATTTCAGGAGATACTCTAGAAACCGGAAACAAGACATAAAAAATTATCTTCAAGTTGAAGCATATGACTAAGACACTAAAACAGTATGCCGCGCATTACACCTTTTTATGGAAGTTAAGAAATCGAAGCAAGACTCTGCTGAGAGAAAGCTATGCTGAATAAGTAGTAAGTAAGTAAACTTCCTTCAAGGCCATTATGGCCCATAGAGCCGGAATTTATCCGGTTTCTATAGCGTGAAGCGGAACAGGTCATAATACCCACTGACCAGGACACTAGACTGACGCAAGTTTTATTCCCAAGCTGATGCTTGTGCCCGTTCGCACCTGGGTTGTGTGAGAAAGATGCATGTTAAATGTCTTTCCCAAAAAACACAACGTCAAACCCAGCTTTGCTTGGATTCTAACCGGGGACCTGATGATCCCAAGTCTGGCAGTCTAAACACTCGGCCATCTGCGCCACAGGCTGAGAAAGTCATGAGTTGAACTCCAGCAGGTTCCAGGGGAAATTATAAAAAAGAGGAGGAGAATCTACAAGATATTAAAATTTTCTAGACTGCTACCAACCCTGGTCTAATTCTAGTTGTAAAATTGAACGATGGCTCAAACCACTATTACCATATAATATAATATAATATACAAATTATTATCACAGTAGTGAGACCACATTTTACAAGGGCTCTAAATTACAATTAGTGAATGAACAGAGACAACCTGTTGACATAGACTTTGAAAAAAAAAAAAAGCGTACATTCTCACACCTTCAATGTGAAATCAACACCTCGTTTGTTTCAGTTATTATTTGTCAAAATAAAAACAGCGAAAATCGACGGCTCTTGGGGACTTATACAAATTGAAATGCTCCAAAGCTTTCATTCAAACAACTGATAAAATATTGTTTCATCAGATCAGATCGCAAATCTTCATGAAAAACTGAGAAACTCTTAGCGTAAGTGGAATCTTGTTCAACATCTCTCCTGGCTTGTAAAAGTTATTTACAATATGCATTTTCAACCTCTATTTAGTTACAGTCTTCTTGCCCGTCTTTTTTCAAAGTCGGGCGCCGGCTCTCTAAATTCAGCTCTCTCCTCATCTCATGAATATCTTGCTCCCAATGTTTCTCAAAGTAGACGTTCATGAGGAATGAGGAATTGTATGCTGATCGAATGGCCCAGGGAAGATAAATGTTGATGTACTTTTGTCGGTGCCTGATGGTGAAAAAAAAATGAATAGAGGTTTAAAGCGGTGCAATGTTATCTTAGTACATGTGGCTATGGGTATCAAGTAGACCACAAAGGAGTTTGAGTAATGAGACTGAAAGACATCTGAAAATGGGCCTTGTGTCAGCGTCAGCAGGGAAAATGGCCATCATTTGAATACAGTTGACTAAAGAATATCTATCGTAATGAAGGCAATATTCGAGAAGAAAGATGCCACATAGAGCTGAAACTTTGTACTTGAGTGTTTTGACGAAAACTTTGCGAGCAAATATTGAAATTAAAAATACAATATTTAGGTATATCATTTAATATATATATTAAACATATATATATATAAATCTATACATCTTTGCACTCGTCTTTTGCTCCATGCTTTTGTTTTAATGTCTATACATGATTTTTTTTTTTAATATATAAAAAAAATCAAGTCTATTTATTGGATCAATTACTAAGAAGTAAACATACAATCACTCAAAGATCCTACTTGATGCTTGACACAAAAGGATAACACACACACATAGGGAATAAGAGAAAAAATAAAGGCTAACTAAACATGAAATGAACTTTATTTAATAAGGCCTTTCAGAATTGCAAAGGCAGAGATGTAAAATGAAGGGTGCAATTCCTGATTTTAAAAAATGTGAATAAAAAAAATGTTAATTAAAAAAACCAAGTGGGCTTACTTTGGTCCAAGCCGTATGGGACCAAACAGGGCAGCGGTAACACACATAGGCAGACCGGTTTGAACTGCCTCAAACCACTTGACTGCCACCTCCCCAAGCATATTTGGCGGCATGCCCAAAATGGTATGAATTAGGTCGTGGCACTGGCGGTAGCTAAGCATAACGTACATGAGGTCAACGTCGTCTATGAAATTGACGGACGAGCGCATCTGGAGAAAATTTCTGCATTTGAAAATGATATAAGAGAAAAGAAATGTGTTTACGGAAACTCAATACAAAAAACATGTACATACCATCAATTTAAAGCTTAAGTTTTCAATAAAGATCAATACTATATGTGTCTAGGATTTACGCTCAAGTTTGATCAGAAATCATCAGCACCACCAGTCTTCTATGCCCAAAAAACAAATAATTTTTCACTGCTAATGTTCCATCCTTTAACATGTAATAATTTAGCATAAATTTGCAGGCATCTCCAGTCTAAATACTGCAAAAATCAATTATCCATGTGAGTATTCAGGATTTTTCATGTCCGTGGCAACCCCTCACCTTGAAACTTACATTAGACGTGTGTACAAAATTTAATACTTTCCACGCATGACAATGAGTAGTAACACATTGATGCGTTGTTTGGCTAATTTTTCTCTCTCTGTTATTTTCCACACCTTAATTAGAAAATTATCATGCCCAATGATAGGACACACAAACAGTCAACTCACTTGAAGTAAATTCTGGTTAACGTCAACTTTTTCATCGGTCCCATTTTTTTAATGGATTTTATCCCCTAAAAATGGTTACTGTCAACTATGCTTAATGTGAACTATGCTTGATGTCAACTATGCTTGATGTCAACTATGCTTAATGTCAACTATGCTTAATGTCAACTATGCTTAATGTCAACTATGCTTAATGTCAACTATGCTTGATGTCAACTATGCTTGATGTCAACTATGCTTAATGTCAACTATGCTTGATGTCAACTATGCTTGAAGTCATAGACTTTATGGCACCAGCTATATGATTTAGATTGTGAAGATGATCTGGCCTTACTCTCCAACTCACAACAGATACCAAAAAAAAACCGAAGAGTTAAATGAGCTAGCAAGTTCTATCGACCTTCACATTCATGAAGGAAAGATCAAGATTATGAAAATCAACTCGTCATCAGACAAACCATCCAGGACACCTCACTTGAGGTGGTAGATTCTTTCACTTGTATTGTTATAAACAAGGAGGAACCGATGCAGATGTTAGAGAAAACTTGAAAAAGCAAGACCAGCATTCTCACAATTGAAAAATGTATGGAAAGCAAGAAAATTCAAGATGGCCACAAATATAAGACTTTTCAACTCGAAGAATGTCATGTCTGTTCTTCTATATGGAGCGGAGACTTGGAAAAACTACTTCAGGGATAATGAAGGAACTTCAATCCTTTGTCAATGGATGTCTTTGAAACATTTTGAGGATTAAATGGCAAGACAGAGTTAGGAATGAAGAACTATGGGCAAGAACAGGAATGGAAACTATCAAAAATACTCTTGGGAGAAGACGATGGAGATGAATTGGACATACTTTGCAAAAGTCTGCTTCAAATGTAACAAGACAAGCATTACATGGAATATGCAGGAAGACACTAGGGTAGGCCACTGGACACTTGGAGAAGGACCGGAAGAGACTGGATGTTAGCTGGAATGAGCTAAGATTGATCTCCCAGGAGAAGAAAAGATGGAAATCTCTTGTCTGAGGCCTATACCCTGGTAGAGGTGAAAGGCTTTGATGGTGCTTGAAGTCAACACTTTTTGTGTCGGCCCCAAGGTTTTGGCTTTAACCCCAGTTCACAGTAAGTAAAGTTCCTTCAAGGCCATTACGGCCCACAGAGCTGGAGCTTATCCCAGTTTCTAAAGTTGGAAGCTCACATCATCACCGTCACCGGCTCAGTGGATGACGGGGTGGTACACCAGTGCACGCAATGGCATGCATTCGCATTTGGCCGAGATCTAGATCTAGTTAAACTTAAAAACAAGGCTTAGTTCTACACGGGAAGCACATACGCATGGATACAGTGCATTAGCGAGAGGGCTATAACAATGTGGTTCCATAAGCCTCATTAACAGATTATTATTATATTCATGGGTATGTGTGTGTGTGTATATGAATGCTGGAATTATTTATTAATCAAATTTTAATGCCAAAATCGGAAAGCAAAATGGGTCCACTTATTAAGACAAGTTAGGGAAAGGGGTTGTCAGAAGTCAAAGGTCAAGGTCGAGCTCGAGTTTTCTCGAACCTTAAGTGTCGATCCTAGAGATCGATCGATCTTTGAAAAGTTGAGCTTTGACCAGCTCTAATCTTGGCGGACACCACTGTATATATATAGAGATCATAGATATAGTTGTTTTAAATGCCCAGAGCTTCTTTTTCAAACAGCTTTTCCAGTCAGGTGCCTACACTGACAGATAACATGCATCTAGAATTTTGTAAAGGTAGGCTCTATCCGTGTCACTGAAAAAGGTTAGGAAAAAGGTTAGGGTATATCTCACATTTTCATCAGGAAATGCCAGTACTCTTTTCCAAACGTCCTTCTGGC
Organism: Doris montereyensis; assembly: GCA_037039925.1. Lineage (NCBI taxonomy): Eukaryota > Metazoa > Mollusca > Gastropoda > Nudibranchia > Dorididae > Doris > Doris montereyensis. The sequence goes on from JAXRKP010000493.1 coordinate 18,308, forward strand.
AACTGGCCTAAATAGTCTACGTCTACAGTCTGAGTGTTGATCACAGGTTTCTCTCTAGTGAATGGACATCAATAACAAATATGATGATGATGATGATGATGATGATGATGATTAGATAAAACTGTTGAGTTTTTAAGAAAAACATTACTATTTGATTGACACAGAATCCACAAGGAATAGATCAAGAAGCCGACCAAGAACGAAATGGGGGAGAGATCGAGACAGAGATGGCAAGGCAAAGGAAGACCTGGGGAGAGTTACAGAAGTTGGCGCAGATTAGGGAAGACTGGCGGCTCTTTGTTGATAGCCTGGACCCCACAAGGGAAGGAGCTGAGCGTGAGAGGCAAAGAAGAAGAATTACTATTTGGGAAAAAATAAGATTGTGCAAAAATGTAAACATGACATCTCTATTGTGAGAGAATACTTATTGATAATCCTTTAATAAAAAAAATATGTACAAATTGTCTTTCTCCTTCTTACTTATTCATCTCCACACATCTATAATTTTCAAATCTTCAACATTATTGTTTGCAAGTTGAGAATAAGAACAAAGGCAAAATGTAGTAAGATTTCTATCTCTAATTTTGTACTTCTTTACTATTTAAACATACTCCAAAATTTGTCTCCCTCTTGGGTCGGCCATCATCTTTTTCTTCATGAAATGCAGAGCCGGCGGACCTGTCGTCTCACCAAGTGCACAAATCATGTCTGCGTGTAACGGAAAACAAACACATTATGAATTTGATAGAGTTTTATATACGTAACATGATTAGGGAGAAGAGGAGGGAGGAGAGGGGAAGGAGATATAATTACATGGGTACAAGAAAAGATCAACTTTAACAAGAGATACTGCAGTACTTTTGAGATCGTAAAAAAAAATGGCGACGGTCGTCTAGTCTTTAGGATGCCACATTTTGGATTGTGAGTTCTCATCCTGATAAAGCTGGGTTCGACATTGCGTTCCTTGGGACAGACCCTCAACATGCACTTTACCACCCGACCATGGTGCCAATGGGTACTAGCATGAGCTGGGCAGTAAAACCTATGACTAGTGTCCTGATAAGGAGACAAAAAGTACCACCTCCCATGATAGAAACCTGGATAATCTCTAGCTTTATGAGCTGTAACGGCCTTTGTAGGCACTTGACTTGACTTACCATTGTAAAAGAATCAGCAATGACCAGGTGCTTATTCAAGGCAGAGTACAAATACTATACCGCAGCCACCTTATGCCCGCTGCCGCTATGTGTATTTTTCATTGGTTAAGTTATAATCCAATAACTCTACAATAAAAAGTATGGGATTCATTTATGAGTGATCTCCTTTTGTTTCGACATCATTTTCCTGTTCGTTAGCCAGTAATCGACATTCAAACGTCCCAGTTTGGAGATTATTATTCTGTATAATTATGTGGGCGTGGCTGTTCACAGGGGAAGCCCAGGCAATTTTTTCAAAATATCAAAATCCTACCAAAACCACCAAGACGTCCATATTTGTGAATGTGGATAAAATCAAATCAAAATTCTTTTGTCATTCAGAAACATTTTTATTCAATTTAACTTCCAAGCAATCAATTGATGCAAAACAACAACTACAGAGAAGCAACAAATGACCTATTTTAAAGAACTGATAACAAATGACTGTGCCTGCAAAGACACAAAAGGCTGTGGTCAGAAAACAAAGGCCGCAGGGGCGTGCATTCAGTGGCCGAGGTCAGAAGCTATAATACTGTGTAAAGTATTGTCGGCGTCAGTAATAAGGCAATATGGGGCGCTCCCGCACCCCATAAATTAAAAAATAAATAAATAAATAAATAAATAAATAAATAAATAAAAAAACCGATTACCAAATTTCTCCCTAACAAAATGGAAAGTGAATTTTTCAAAACTCTTAACAAAAAGCCTACTTCACCTTTCAAGAAACTTAGCGACCTAACAATCAATAAAAAATACTTAATCATCAATGTAGAATTTAAAGATACTAAATATGGAAGAAGTGTTCAAATTACTGTTAATGATGATGACTCTGAAACAAAGTTCTTTCTACCAAAAAGATATGGTAATACTAAAAGATGTGAGTTACAATATTTCATAAACAATTATATCATCTACAAGGGAAAAGAGGATAAAATGGATATTGTCAAGTTTGTAGAAAATAAAGATAAAGAAATTAGCTCTGAGAGTGAGGGTGAGATTGATGAATGAGAGAAATAGGTTAGTTCCAAAGTAAAATTGAGACATTAGCACATTGCACGCCTTACTCTTTCTGACTTCTGTTTTATCTTTTCTTTTCTTTAACAAAATGTAAGTCCGCCCGCTCTCCCACCACGAAAAAATCGTGATTTGCTTAGCACAGAAAAAAAGTTAATTAAACCGCATAATAAATTTCTTCATACAACCCAGACAGGAATTCCAGCGGCTTATAGCGTAACCCGTTAAACAAAGAGGGATTCATTCACGGTTGAGTAATTTTCTTAGTCAGATCGTTCTAGGGAGTAAGGGAAACTCAAGCAATCAGCTCAAGCTTCGGTTTCAATATGAGAGAGTCTTTGAGATATCCCGCATATCCCTTTTTATGTTCCACCTCAACTCGCACAGAACATTGGGTTTGTTAATATGGTATCCATGCGTGTGTTTATATGTCTCTATGCAAGCGTTTAACTTCTCCATGCAAGTGTTTATATGATGTTTATGTGTCTCTATGCAGGCGTTTATGTCTCCATGCAAGTGTTATGTGTCTCTATGGAAGTGATTCCCTTCTCTATGAATATGTTTACGTCCTCTATGCAAAGACATTGTAAAGTGCTTTGAGGTCTTGATGAAATATCTAGAATGTGCACACTTATCGCTTGAACGCATTCAGTCTAGACGGGAAAATCACTCAACCATATCCTGTGGTGTGGCATTTAGAGGAGACAACTCATGAAATTATTTGATGTAATTATTTTCGGATTATTTCCCTTGAAGATTAATTCAATAAAATTATTATTTACCATGAAGTTTATTATATAGAAAAAATAACCGATGAAGAGATTAAATTTATTTAAAATTAATCCTATAAAAATGAACAAGTTAAATCTGAGTGAAGAATTTATTATTGATGAAAGTATAGAATCATATGAATTTCATGAATATACTCCTGATGTGGGTAGTTCTTCCTTAAACAAAAGTAATGAAATAAGAATTAAAATTAATAATCAGGATACGTTTTTGGATATATCTGAAAGTTATTTAGAATTTAAAGGACAACTAGTTAGAGATAAAAATGGTGTTGAAAGTGATTATAAAGAAGAAGATAAAGTAACATTGATCAATAATGCATTAATGTATTTATTCAGTAATATTAGATATAAAGTAAGTGGACAAGAAATTGAAAGTTTAAATTATCCTGGAGAAATGACAACTATGATGGGATATTTGAAATATTCAGAAGATTTCGAGAAAACTGAAGGATTGAATCAATTGTGGTATAAAGATAAATCTGATCATTTTGGATTCCTTACTAGATATTGTTATATTATGGAAATGTCTGAACCAAAAGGAACTTTTAGTTTTTGTGTTCCACTTAAACATATATTTGGATTCTGTCAAACTTATAATAAGGTGATGTATGGTTTTGAACATGAATTATCATTATACAGAAAACAATCTAGTGAAGATGCAGTGCAAAAGAATTAGAAACCGTTGACAAAGATGGAAAAAAAGAAACTGAAATTGGTATTACAATGACAAAAGGTGGAAAGGTAAAATTAAATAAGTTATCATGGTTTGTTCCACATGTGAAACCAAGTCTAGAATATGAAAATAAATTAAAAAATAAAGTTAATTACACTATCGTTTATAAAAAACTACATGGTGAAAATATATCAATTCCACAAGGAAGTTCTTTTGATTGGCGTCTATCAACAAGTAGTAATCCAGATAAACCAAGGTATATTATTATTGGATTTCAAATAAAAGAAAGAACATGATAAAGAATCATTTAATAAAGCATTATTTTGGGATGCTAATATACAAAATATTGTTGTTAGTTTAAATTCAAGAAGATATCCCGAGGTAGATTATAATATAAATTTTAAAGGAAATGATTTTTGTAGAATGTTTAGAGAAGCTGTTAAGTTTAAAAAGAATTGTTTTGGTATGGATACCACTCCTAATATTTCACCAATTGATTTTAAAGATTTATATCCATTATATGTTATTGATGTTAGTAATCAATCTAATAGTATTAAAGGTGGTGTTTTAGATATTACAGTTAAAATGACATTTAATAAAACACCAGAACCAAACATGGAAGCATATGCTATAATTGTTTCTGATAGAATTATACAATTCCAAAGTGATGGAAGTAAATTCAGAGTTATACAATAAATTATTCATAAAGAAGATTAAATGTGTGTACTTTTTATTTAAAATATAAATCATTCATTCCATATGGAAGTGTTGTTATTCCGTCATCACAAATATATCTCTTATCATCAAATGGAGATAATCCGATTTTAGTCATCTGTTTTAAATAAATTTTATGTTTTTTATGTACTATACTAAACATTGTTTTATGAATTACTTTTTTATCTAATAAACAAGTTTTATATGCATCTGAAGTTAAATCTTTTTTTGTTGCTCTATTAACCCCTTTTGCTAAACATTTAAATTTAATATTAGAATCTTCTAAATATTCATATCCATACATTTTACTTCTTATTCCAATAAACGTAGTCATAATGTTTCCATATAATTCATCTTTAAACTTTCCTATTACTTTCTTATTATCATTAGAATGCAATTGATGATCTTTCGGATAGTTAGAAGTATCTAAGTAACCTTTTATTATTTTTATATCTTCATATAAATCTTCTGTAACAATATTTAACACCAATGCATCGGTGTCGCTGTAGAGAATTCATTATCTGGCCATATTTTTTAATTATATCATAATAAAATTTATACATTACTAACTTAGAATAATCTAATACACACATTCCTAAATAAATTGGTTTATTAAAATATAATGATGTATAGTTTAACATTACAGCTTTAAATGAATAATCATTTTCTTCATTAAGAGGCTTATCATCAAAATCTATTATATCTTTAAAATTCTTTCTGGAAGCTAATCTTTTTAAATCTTTTGAATTGTTAATTAGTTCTATATTACATCTGTCTTTGATATTCTCCATTGTTTTTCCATAAAACGAATTATTCATTAATTTCCAAAAATCTTTTTCAAAGTCATTTGTTGCTTTAGCTCTCATGGAATGTATTAAAATCTATATAAGGTTTTAACCAAGCTTTATGTTCAAAAGATATTATATTATGAATTTTTGTTACTTTTATTCCAAGAGATATGTAATATTTTAAAATATCATAATGAACGATGTATTCTTTTTATTCTTTAAATCTAATATTAATTTGTCAACATTTCCTAACTTATTTTTATGTTGTTTTAAGAAATCTCTAGAATAATTTGATATTTCATCTTCTTTAATCTTAATTGATAAAGGCATGGGCGGGAATTTTCTTAATTTAAATTTTGTTAGTAAATCGTATTCCAAATCAACTTTAAAAACCATTCCAACATCATCATTACATTTATCTAAATAATGTTGAATATCTTTATATTCATAATTATCATTATGTTTAAATTTCTCTTTTTCTTCCTGATCTTGATACCATTCAAAGTTTTTATAAGGAAGTTTTTCCGACATTCCACAACCATATAAGTTGTTTGCATCTACATACCATAAATAATTTGATTTTTCATCTTGATGTTTTGGATCGGTGTATTTATTTTTAGCTTTAACATATCTAGGACCTAAAACTCCTGAAAATCCTCCTCTTATTCCCTTTTCAAACATTAATTTCATATCTATATCATATAATAAATCTAATTTAATATTAGTATATTTTAATCCTGCATTCCACGACAATCCTGATGCTGAATAACAATATGCTGGGTCTATTTCATAATATTTTAAACAAAGATTTCTAAAGTTTTCAAAAACATCTGCTAATATTAATACATCTAGCTTTTGATATAATAATATATAATCATTAAATGTTTTACAGTATCTTTTGAATATCTTTTCACCATGTTCATACTCAGGATCTGAAATATCATTTTGATAAAGCACAGAAAAGAAATGTTCTTTACTAGGGAGAGATTCTTCTTTTAATTTATCAAATGAATCGAAGTAATCATATGGAAAAACTCCTTTGAAACTTCTTTCAATTTTATTAGACTCATAATACTTTAAATCTTCAAATAATTGTTCTGAAAAATGATCTATAAATAATGAATTAGCATATTTATAATTAATAGTATAATCTACTTTTCTTATTTCATTTAGTACAGCATCTCTTTTTCTTTTAAACTTTCTCATCTCTTTCTTAAAGGGAGTTTTAATTTCATCATTAGTATATTTAAAAGTTCTTGTTTAATTATATTGCAATCTTCATCGTTTAATGTTTTTGATAAACCATCTATACCATTAAGTAAAAATCTGCAACTATCTTTAAATACTAATTTAAAATAGTCATCACCAAATGTTATTGAAATATAATTTTCACTATCTTTAGCCAACACTTTAACTTTTTCATATTTTGTTTCTTTTTTTAATAATTCTTCTATTAGAAAATGAAAATCATATCCACTTCCGTTGTGAAAAAATATAGGAAATTGTTTTCCATCCCTTGCTTCTTTTGCATTACAAGATCTACATGCAATTCCTCTAAATTCTCCAGATAGATGATTGTGTTCAATTACTTTATTTGCATGTGGGTTGGTTCTATCCTTTTTTTAGAAACATCAATTGTTAAATATTCATCACATAAATAGCAATTATCAGAACTTTCATATTTTTTTTTCTTCTTCATTTGATATTTTAAATTCCTTCTTGGCTTTATGATATCCCCATTTTTATTTTATCCTTATAATATAAACATGTTTTCATAAAATCTTCCCCACAATCTTCATTAGGTTCATAATTAATATTTTTATTGGGAATAATATTTGGAAACTGTGAAACTAATTGTAAATTATATGAAACTACTTCTTGTTGCTGTAAATTTATTGTGTTTTCTTTAAAAGATAATTTAATATGTTCTCTTTTTATCTTATTACGTAATCTATCACTAATTTTATTCTTATTCTTATTATTTATTTCATTATATTTTCTAATTTCACTATCAGATACTTCTATATTTCTTCCATCTTCAATCCATTTATCAAAGATATTATCTATTTTTTTATTAAAATACTTTTCAATTAAGTTTTCTTTTATTTTGATTATTTCTTTTTTTATTTTTCCATCTGCAATCATATTATTCATAAAAAGATGATAATTGTTTTTAGATTTAGTTTTAGATATATTAGAATCTTTCATAATTTTATTGATTATCATATTTTTTATTTTAGAATTAACATTATGTGAGTTACTTTTTATTCTTAATTTATTCAATTCTTTTCTAAGTTCAATATCCATATAATTTAATTGTATATTGATTGATTCAAAATCTGCATATCCTACAAATGGAAGTTTTAATTTAAAATGATGATTTATAAATTTACATTTGGATCCTTTACTGGCATGTTATGTTTCATAGGTTTATTTGTAGAACAAAGAACAGTATGATTTTCTAAAAGCAGAAAGATTAGTATAGGAAGCAGTAATACAATTTCTACAATGATATCTTTTATGGTGATTAGGACTAAGATATGCATCTAAATCTTTAATTAGACAATAATGTGTTTTATGTGTTTTAATCAATATATTTTTTCCATCTTCATCTATTTCTTCTGATTCAACCGTAGAAATTTGAGTAACATATAATAAATCTATATTATACTCTCTATCTTTTAATTTACTTAAATACATCGGAAAAATATTACGTAAACTACGCTCTTGATCTTTTCGCGCACTTTCTTTTTTGTGATCACCATCATCTTCAATTGATTTGATATCATCTTCAACTCCAAACAGATTAATACAAAAAATTTGTATTTTGTCTTTCAAATATTTTAATTGATTTTATACTGACAGGGTATTCAATATTTTCCATGTTCAACCAATTAAAAAAAGGTTTATAGATTGTAACTCTACGAGGATCCTTAGCTATCAAGTAAAATAGCTTTTGCAATTAATGGATCTTCTACTTCTTTAGCTATTTCATTAATTGACTTACCAGGATTTTCATTTTTTAATCTTTTTATTAATGTATTGAATTTCCCGCAATTACACTATAAGCAAAACATAAGTTATCTTCATTTTGAATATTAAGAAGACTATTAAACTTTACACCAAGATCAAAATAAGAAGATCCATTTAAACCTCTTACTCTAACAACTTTAACTTCTGTATTTTCTATTTCATTAAATATTAATCCGGATTCTTTGCCTTGATGTTCTTCTTCCCAAGCTTTATATTTTCTTTTAATAGAATCATATAATTCATTAAATTCATCTTGTGAATGAAGTTTTATAAATCCACTATTATGATATCTAACTATTTCTTCGTCAAGGGCAGTTGGTTTAAAATATATTGTTGTTATTAATAGATTGAATTTAACATTAGAAATGATAACACAAGGCTTTCAACTGTTGGTTTTAATTTTCTCAAAATAATTATCTATATTAATACCCCTTTCTCTGATGACTTCTTTGATGTAGGTCTTATTAACTTTGGGTTTTATGGGGGCCATTTTATAGGAACAATTTTAATTAAGTAAATTTGTTTATATTATTTTTTTTCCTAAGTAATATTCTTGTTGGTATTTGGGATTTCTAAAAATAAATTCTTGATAACATTGTTTATATTTTTCTTTATTATTTTGATAATGAATACACTTTGCTGGTTTTCTACATTCCTTACATGCAGAAAATATGCCTGATGATTTACTCGCATCTTTATGATAATTATTAATCATTTTAAATCGACCACATTTGGTGCAGTTTTTTTTTGATCCATTTCTTTAAGATAGATAAATAGAAATGCATTTTTTTTTTTTTAATTTTCGTAGCGGCGGGCACACCCATATTGCTAAAGATAATAGTCTTGTCTTTTTAATTCTAATAAAAAATCTTTTTGTTTATTTAGTAAAGAAAGTAAAATAAATAAAATGTTTATAAATGAAGTAAATAAAAAGAGTTTATCAGCATTTGATGATAAGAGATATATTTGTGATGATGGAAGAAAATGAATAATTTAATTTATTTTATTGAACAACAGTCAATTTGCTTCCATCAGAACCAAATGTAAGAATCCTATCTGTTATAATAATAGCATTAGCTTTTAAATTTACTGGCGTTTTATTAAATGTCATTTTAACTGTAATATCAGTAACTCCTCCTTTAATTTCATCACTTTGATTACTAACATCAACAACATAGATTGGATAGATATTTTTAAAATCGAATGGACTCATATTAACAGTTCTATCGTTATTTCCAAAACATTTTTCATTAAGACTAATAGCTGCTTTAAACATTCTACAAAAGCGATTCCTAGGTAAGTCTAAATTATAATCAATTGCTGGATATCTTCTCGAATCTAAATTAACATATATATTTTTTGTTAGCATGATCAAACTTTGAATTATCGTATTCATCTATTTTATCATTCTTAACTTCTTGAAATATAATGATAAATCTTGGTTTATCTGGTAATGTAGAAGTTGATAATCTCCAACTCCAATTATGTCCTGCTGGAACAGTTTGTTTTTCGGATGAAATTCTTTTATAATTAATTTTATAATTTACTTTATTTTTTACATCATTTAAGATCTTTGTTTCAACAGTTAAATTAAGTTTAACTTGTGGAATGTACCAAGAAAATTTATCAAGCTTAATCATACCACCATATGTTAAATCATCTCCAACAACTGAAGAGTCTCCAGATAAAAGTCTCTAACTTTTCAAAGACTTTGTCGAAATTTTTGGTGTTGTACAAAGTTTCACGAAAAACGTCCCAATAGTGTGTAAATAAATAGATTTTTATCTTGTGCATGCTGATATTTTTCATATTGGTGTGCACAGATATTTCTCAACTGTGCACACATTTTCTCCCTGATGTGCGGGCGCACATGCACACAGTTTAAAGAGAACATTGATCACTTCCAAATCAGGCTCATCAACGGCTCAACATTTATGTTTCACTAATATTTTTTCTTAAAGCCTCTGACATGATGCTAGTTGCTGTCACCACAATGTCAAATTAGCAAGTTCTAAACAGTAAAATTCCTTAGTCAATCAGGCCTATAGAGCCTGAGCTAATCCCAGTTTCTACATTGTTGTATGTTGTGAAAAGGAGCAAGTAATAATATTACATCACCTCCTGAATGGGATGCTAGACTTTTGCAGGTTTTTGGTGCTGATAATCATTGTCATGTCATGCTGGTTGAGGCGGAAAAATCCCTATTGAAAACTTCCTCAAGGAACAATATTTGAACCCCGTCAATGTTGACTACCCAAGCCCTCTTAAACAATCACTTATACACATGATACTGACAATTTTATTAATGCATTGCAATCAATGACACCTTTGCAATCATACTTACAACTTTGAAATCACACACACCTTCACTCACACCATGGCAATCTCACCCACACCTTTGCAACATTGAGCCTGCACGTGCCAAATGAGTTTCAATCAACCATCAATGCAGTTGCTGCTAACTTGGAACTTTTGTATAGAATGAATTCTTTTAACAAAACGAAGTGATTATTTGCAGTAGTACTGCAAATACTATTTCCACGGCGTAATCGTTATTTGCAGTAGTGGATGCGCTCTTCCGACTTCCGACATGAAAATTAATATTTTCTCTCCTCAATAAAATGGCGTTCGGCAAGGGAGACGTTTTCGAATCTCATTTCTTTTTTTAATCATTTATATATCTAGAGCTAGATATAGATCAAGTATTTAATTGGATCACAGTGAAGGGTTGGAGTTGGGGCCACGCACTTGCAACACATGCTCATACTCATCATGACACCAATATTTGGACAGTAGAATAGAATACTACTGCAAATAACTTGCCAGGTTATTTGCAATACTACTGCAAATAACTGTAGCCTTAACAAAAACATTGTTTCATTGAAATTTTCCCCTTCCAGCATATGCAGTGATCTCAGGGCAAATTAAGAGAAGACAGCAAGATGAAAGAGAGGTGAAAGAGTGAAAAGAAACAGGTATGACCCACCAGCAGCATCTGCCTACACGGGTCCATCCTTTAACTGAAATAAATTTGCCATTCAGTAAGTTGAAATCATATTAGAATTTCTATAATACACCGACTAACATTTGACTGTCTTCAGTAAGAAGAAGTGTGGGCTTATATGTTTGAAAGCAAATCAAAATGCCATTGAAAATCTCCACCCTGCTCACTGACTCACCGTCTCTGGCTGGATTGAGAAGACAAGCAATGCCAGACCCAAAGGCTAACAAAGATTTCTGAAAAAATGTTGTTGGAATGTGGTCGGGGTACAGTGTCTCTGGTGATGAGATTGTATCGGTATCATCCACGCTGTTCTCTTCCGACGCTCTTTGGAACAATTCTTCTTCATTTCTTACGTCTTCGTGTCCTAGCAAGGGAATGAAAAAAACATATGTCCAAGCATGTTATACCCTGGTGATATCAAGTACGAAGAACGATTATCATTAGCCGAGTCAGTACTCAACATTGAGACTACGTGGGTAGGCGTCAACAATACTATTAAGAGAGAGAGAGAGAGAGAGAGAGAGAGAGAGAGAGAGAGAGAGAGAGAGAGAGAGAGAGAGAGAGAGAGAGAGAGAGAAGAGAGAGAGAGAGAGAGAAAGAGAGAGACAGGGAATGAGAGAGAATGAGGGAGAGAGAGAGAGAATGAGCGAGAGAGAGTGGAGAGTGAGAGAGTCAGAGAGAGAGAGATAGAGAGACAGACAGAGAGAGAGAGAGGGGCAGAGGAAGAGGGAGAGAGAAGGAGAAAGAGAGAGACTTTCACGTCTTCTTATTCTTGAATTTCATGATTTATGCAAATAATTTTCTTCGCTACCTTACATGTTACCTGTAATACTAATACATCGATAAAACTTCAGGCACACCGACTTATAACTATGTCTGTGTCATTGCAGTATTTATAACTTATAATTTGTCATGCTTGAACCAGCTTAAAAAGAAAGTGTGCTATTCAACCAATAACATGATGTTACCCCACCCACCCCCAATTTTTTATCTAAGTTAATGGTCCTTTGAATGTATTTGAATGGAAAAGGAACTAGATCTAGATCTAAATGGGATACAAAAAAGAATTTGTTTTTCTTTTTAGTTTTTAGGTTCATATTCTAACTTGCTGCAGCACACACTCATTCATCAGGCCTTTTTGCCTTTGACTTAATGACAATCAAATTGAAGAAAAAGTTGAGATGATCACTCAAGAAGATCTGGATCAAAGTTTTGCAATGATTGCCATAGTTGGACACACCAAGGGACATAACTCGAGCTGAGAAAAAAGTTTTGGTTAATAAAGGAGAGAGGGTACCTTCAGTTGCCGCAGTGTTAGGTACGTGACTGAGTCAGCCATTTCTGCCAACCCTGACACGAAAGTTTATATGGAACATGAACAGTTCAAAGGTCAATGTTGCAGCAGGTCTAGAACTTGTATAATAAATAGTTATAGACTATAGATCTATAGCTTTTCAAATTATTTATAATGCAAGTGATTATAATGCAGGAAGGACAAAAGTTGGGCACACACATAGGAGGCATTAAAGAGGGCTTATTTTAAAGGGGTGAGATAACATTTGGGTTGGGATTTTTGTGGTGAGGATAAAAGCTGTGTTTTATTTTCAGAGACACAGGTTGCTCTCAATTGTGGCAGCCTTTCATGACTGAATGTGATTTTTCATGTCAAGGTCACAAGTATGGTGTGAGACTGCTGGGATAACTGACTGTGCGACAAGAGACTGACACATCGATATTGAAACATAGATCTAGAAACTGACACACAGAAACTGATAATTACAGATAGATCTAGATGAGATCTAACTTTTCGTAACATATATATCACAATCCAAAGGTTGAACGTCTATCCCCCCCCCCCCCCCCTTTTCACAAGAAAAACTACAACAAATTTAGGAAATTGTAATGAGTGCCCCTATAGATGAACTCACCAGATCTACATCTTGCTGTTGTCGAAAGGTATTTCAAGGGGACGCTCTCAATGCATCGAGAGTAAATTAGAAAGCGCGATGGAGATCGTAGAAACCTTAGTATGGTACTGGTAGACGCCATCTTTGATCAAATGATTAGGGAGAATCATTACCACTAGTCAGGGGCTAAGATTGAATACGTAAAGTGAGCTACTTAAAATAAAATGTCGTTCATCATTAATTTTATTATTTAAACAGTCACTTTTTATGGTGTAAAAAACAGTAACACAAAACAAAATTACTTTTAAATTTGTATATAATATATGCCACTTGCCGCCCCCTTTTTACTTTTCATTATTTTTGTATCCGGGTTGCAATCTAATTTCGATTTCGTTTTCTACTGCTCAAAGTATAAAGGGTGGAAATGCAACTAGATCTAGATCTAGATCTAGATTGATATCACTCCATTTCAACTCTTGGGATAAATTGCCAGGCTCACAAAAAAAGGGACAGCGAAGAAGATATATCGAAACACATTAATTTACGCTGTTGTATGCTGAACCTGGCACTCTAGGCATCGATCTACATTATCATAGATCTAATAGCATAGCCTACAACATGTGATGTGTGGACCTAGAATCCAGTTAAAATTATTAACAATATTATAACGTAACTTATTGTATTGCATCATATGTCCTAATATGTTCGTTGGATGTTCTATGATCTATGGAAAGGATGCCTATGCCTGTAGACTTTAATGTGTTTTGTTCTAGAGATTCCCATAGCCCTCTAAAGATTTGATCGCTTCTATTTGGACAAGAAACAAGCCGATTCTCTGTGTTGAATCAAACAACAAATAATTCATAAAGCAACTTTTTTCCTGCACTAGATTTTTTTTTTAATTAGTTCTAGTTCTAAATCTAGATATTGAGGTATAATGGAAATTTGATTTTCTGTGGAAAGTAACTGATTCCTCTGCCTTTTCTTGAACCAAAGGTATGAAGAATTGAATCTGGAATCTATCAGCTTTTATCTTTTAAGCTTTTTTAAGCACAATTATATCAAAGACAGATCAAGATTAAACATATTTGACATCTTCATTTTCACAAATTGTGCATTTAATATGTGATCTCATATTTTTGTAGAATCTATCTAAGCTTAAAGGCATCCGGAGATTGAAACATTTTGATTATTTCTGACAATTTTGTTAGTTGTGTATAAATCATAGTCAATACTGCTTTCAGAATGAAATTACAATTATTTTGCTTGAGACAGCCTCAAGTCTGGACAGCTATTTTTAGGTATCAATCTGTATGTGAGAAGGCACTAGTGAGGAATCTTCACACTTTTTCAAGGAAATTTTCAGAGAGGAGTGGGGTACCCGATAGTTATTCAAAAACATTGAATTCATCAACCTTACACCTTATCAGTACTCACATCAGACGATTTTCCACAAACAATTCAGATTCTTCGTCTCAGAAACTTGGTGCATTATCTAGACAGCTGGGTATAGTTTACACTTGTAAAGTGTGCGGCACCCGTAACAGTCAATCCTTCTCACGGAATTCATATGAAAAAGGAGTTGTAATTGTTGAGTGTTCAGGTTGTAAAAACAATCACCTCATAGCGGACAATCTTGGATGGTTCAATGGCGTCAAAGGAAGGTATTGAAATTAAGTTTCAATGGATCTATCTCAGTATTAAGATTATTATTTTTTTGTTGCATCAGATGGGGGGGGGGGGGGAGGGGGTTGTTGTTTTTTTTTAATGTATGTGAGCAAAGCTTTCTTTGCCATTTCAAAGAATTTTTGCATTTTGTTACCTCCAGTTCACTTGACCAGGAAAGGTAAATATATTTGCATTTTAATGTAAAATGAAACCCAATGATGCTAGGCAAACACACCTTTAAAGCATGAGTTTGTAATCTTCTTATGATTATCTTTTCTAATGGTATTTAAAGACAAAAGAAAAAAGCTCTTAAACAGAAACAAGTTTTAATGGATAAAAGCTATAGTTCACTTGATATTTCAGGATTTTACTATGAAGACATGATTCATTTTGCTGAATATTTCATTCTACTGAATACAATGATTTTTCATTTTAAAATGTAATTTTATATTTACCTACCATTTTACTCCATCATTTCCTGTTTTTGTAGGGTGGTTTTTAAACTATCAAATTTAAAATTTCACGTCATGGATAAAGCGTGTACAAGCCAGAAATTTCTGCTCCGTGTTTTGTCTAACACAAGCTAGGCCTATTAAGAAAGATGTAATCTCTCTCTCTCTCTCTCTCTCTCTCTCTCTCTCTCTCTCTCTCTCTCTCTCTCTCTCTCTCTCTCTCTCTCTCTCTCTCTCTCTCTCTCTCTCTCTCTCTCTCTCTCTCTCTCTCTCTCTCTCTCTCTCTCTCTCTCTCTCTCTCTCTCTCTCTCTCTCTCTCTCCCTCTCTCTCTCTCTCTCTCTCTCTCTCTCTCTCTCTCTCTCTTCTCTCTCTCTCTCTTCTCCTCGGAGGGTCTCTCTCTCTCTCTCCTCTCTCCCTCCCTCTCCCTCTCCCTCCCTCTCTCTCTCTCCTCCCTCCTCTCTCTCTCTCTCTCTCTCTCTCTCTCTCTCTCTCTCTCTCTCTCTCTCTCTCTCTCTCTCTCTCTCTCTCCCTCCCTCCCTCTCTCTCTCTTCTCTCTATCTATCTATCTATCTCTCCCATACAATGCAAGAATTACGTATGTATGTATACAGCATCCTGATCAATGCATGCACCTGTAGTATTGTATGGTACATTTTGCATTATAGACGCACTGTTTCTACTACATCAGAATTGATTTTTTTTTTTAACGGTCGCGCTTGGAAGCACTATACTATAGGTAGTATTATTTAAACCCTATTCACATACTCTTGGCAGAAAGTTTTGGGCATGATTTTAATTAGGATATTGAAATTGATTTGAGAGAGAGAGAGAGAGGGAGGGAGGGAAAGGGAGAGAGAGAGACTAGGCCTACTACCGGTATGTGAATATTTATTTTTTTTCACGGTCGCGTGTTAGTATTATTTCAGCGTTGTTCTCACATACTCTTGGTAGGAAGTGAAGCTACTTTGATTTGGGCGTATCTAGAATAACTGAAACTTGAGTCAAACTGAGGGCTGTTAGCGGATGTTAGTGGTAGGTTCTTCTTCTTTCCTTACTTTTTTTTCTTTCATTTTGCTGTTTCTTCTTAATTCGCCTAAGCTCACGGCATATGGTGGACGATGTAAAATTCAATGAAATAAACAAACAAATCCAACTCACATCGACTCCTCTACCAATTACGACCATAAAGGGTGAAAACTTACTAAACACAAGTCACATTTCGGTTTATTGAAGCGTAGACTCTCTAAATTGTTGTAATTTGTTTCAAAATGCTATGTTCGGATCCGGAATCCCGAAGTTCTGAATTATCTGGTACAAATAAAGAAGAAAGAATCAGTTCCCAGCTTATCTGTTTAGTTTATCGAAGTCTGGATTATTGAAACGTGACTAGTTACAATGGTCGCTGGTATCAAGATGGTATTCATCACCTCAGGTCTCAAAACTTTGGTCAGATTTGAATACTTCGCCTTGAAGCCTGGTATTCATTGGTGTTGAGTAATGGCTTGAGTAGCGCCCAGGTGTAACAAGTTGAGTGCCAATGACCCGCACATCCTATTGTCCCACTGTTACAAACTGAAAATCGATCTTTGTCATAAATTTCACTCTTGATGAATGCTGTCAAACCCAAGGAACATTTCCATCGGGACGAATAAAGTTTATTTGAATTTGAAACTTAAATGGCAATGTAAAAAAGCAAACAAATGTTTTAGGATTTCTTTTTTCATAATGCAACAAAAACCATCTTTCTGTTTAGGCAGCATTAATTAAAATGTTAATTTTTTTATGTTTTCTTCTTGATTTGAAGGGAATGTATCAATTTGGTCTTTCTTGCTTTGGGATCATCTCGAAATAAGGAGAAAAAGCGAAAATTCCTTAAATATAAATGAAAAAGTATCCTTTTATGTTTTATTGCACTTTATCTTTCAATGTTATTTTATATCGATACATACACATGGTCTCTATATCTTGACATGACTGAAACAAAGCAATTCAAAAGGGCCAACTTAACAATAGAAACATCATGTCATCTTACATACATTGGAATGGTATGTGCATGGAATTCCTTCAAAACTGAAATTTGCCATCTACATTCAGTATACATATAGTATATATATATATATATATATATATATATATATATATATATATATATATATATATATATATATATATATATATATATATATATATATATATATATGTATATATATATATATATTATATAAAGGCCTCTGATGTTATATTAATTCAGTTTGGGCAAAAGTATCTTGTATTCATTATCAGAGTCAGTAGAACAGAGAAGTTGAGTGTAACTAGTAACTTAGACATTTATATTTCTTTCTTTTTTTTTATCAGTTCCCATTCTACCTTTCGGTGTATGGGTTCAGATGCCCGAGATGATCTTTTTCCAGGATGCCCTGTGCTGGCATTTTCTGTTTCCTTCCAAAAAAGTTAAATTTCTATGATTCAATGCCTCTTTTATATCTTCTTCCTACTTTCTCCGAGGTCTGCCTTTTGGTCTTTTACCTTGGGCTTTAGCACTGTATACTGATTTAGCTATTCTATTGTCATTCATTCTGTTTACATGCCCAAACTATCTAAATTGATTTATTTCTATCTTAGTTTTTATGCCATCTGCTTTGGTTTGATCTCTTATTGTTGTGTTTCTGATTTTGTCTCTTTTAGTTTTCCCTACTACTCTTCTTAGATATTTCGTTTCAGCTGCCTGTACTCTACTGTATTCTATACTGTCTAAGATCCAGGTTTCACTGTCATAGAGAGTAGGGCAATAAACTGTGTTGTATACTGTCATTTTGGTTTTTGTTGACAATGCTTGTTTACCTGCAAATGCCTTTCCTAGATGGTTATATATTGCACTTGCCTTTTAGATTTATAAGTTATTCTGTTCCATCTTGTCACAGTAGCGAAATTAACGCATTAAGATCATTTATTTCCTGTGTTTCATTTTCAGAAACATTGAAGAAATTCTCGCCTCTAAAGGAGAAGCTGTGAAAAAACTGAAAGACCTAGATCTAGACCTTCCAAGTGATATACTGACCAAGTTCAAAACCAGCATCAAAGATGTAAGTGACAGGAAAGCACACGTAATAATAATAAATTGTGTGACACAACGTTCCCAGGATTTGGATCTGTATTATGCAAGTATTTGCAGTCAGTTCAAGATGCAGTAAACCTCAACTTTAACGAGCTCGGATTCACCAAGATCTAAGGTCCAATGAAGTCATTAAAAATCCCTGATTGTAAAATGTAAGAGAGGGTGGGAATGAAAGGAAGGGGCGTCGCATAGTGCATGTCGGTTATTAAGCGTCAAGCTCAGTGTTGGCCAGGGCATGTATGCCATGTATACCTCCGGACAAGGTTAGTTAGGGTATTAAGTGTACACCGTAACTTACTTGCCTTACCCACCCCAGTTTTGCTTCGTTTTTGACATGTGATGCTGGTTGATTTTCATACATCATCTTCACTTAGCATCATGTTCCAAGACAGGTTGATAGAATTCTTTTTAGTTTAGCATTTCAAGCAATGAATAAACCAATCTACTTTACAGATTGGATAGCCACACAAACAAAAATAAAAAATTTCAGTGCGTGAGTACATAATTTAGTCTGCTAAACGGTAGCTGATTGTCCTTATCAGTTTTACATTTCAAGGGACATAATCCTTTTATTATTTATGCCACCATAGAAACACCTCGGATTCAATAAGACTTTGGTTCAACAAGAACTCCAGGATGGTCCTGGAGTTCTCATTGAATCCGAGGTTCACTGTAATCAAACATCCATCTTTTAACCCTTTCCTGCCTTCTGCGACCGAATGCGACATCAACCTTGCAGCCTACTGCGACTGAACGGTTAGCCTTTGAAGGGGACTCTCTGTCAAGACTTCCAGAGATGACATTCACAGTCACAATTCTTTGCTTTGAAACAGGTTGCATTCTTATAGTTTAAAATATCTCTCTTCTCTCTCTCTCTCTCTCTCTCTCTCTCTCTCTCTCTCTCTCTCTCTCTCTCTCTCTCTCTCTCTCTCTCTCTCTCTCTCTCTCTTTCTCTCTCTCTCTCTCTCTCTCTCTCTCTCTCTCTCTCTCTCTCTCTCTCTCTCTCTCTCTCTCTCTCTCCCTCCCTCCCTCCCTCCCTCCCTCCCTCTCTCTCTCTCTCTCTCTCTCTTTTGTATTTTTATGTCTACTTATTAAATAGAAAAAATCTGGTCACTCGCCGCCAGTGTGTATTTGTGCAATCCGTGCAGTTATGCAGCATGCAAATGTCAAGCGCCCACTGTGAATACATGCGGAATCTGCATTCAAGGAACAAAATGCTGTGGTCATCATTACTGACGGTGTTTCCTGTTACTATTTGATTATTTTTATTGTTTATGATTCTGTAAGACAAGACATTTTTATTTATCCATAAAGGAAAATTGCTTTCTTCAAAGCTCATTGTAAAGATAATCATCACACCCATTTCAGATATCTTGCACTTGCATGCACTGAAAGCGACAGTTGTTCTTTGTATTTACAGCATGTACAATTTTTCTTTTTTCTTAGGTGGAAGAAGACAGTGAAAGAAAGAGAAACAACAAAGATGATGATGGCCATGAACAAAAATAGAGAATGCAAAGCAAGCGTTTCATTCGTTCAAATATAGTTTTCAAGATTTTAACTAGAAACTGAGGAAATACAAGTTAGGAAATGTAAAAACCTATAAAAGATATGATCTGGTGAAATTGTAAATGGTGCAGTAAATGGCTCAAACTTTACAAAGATAAAATCTGGTTGTGTTTGGAATTGAGAGAGAGCACCACTGTTTTTTCTTTCTATTTTTTTTTAGTACACTTTGACACTGAAGGAAGTTGTGTATGGTTGGAAAAAGGATGTGGCTTTTCTGTCTTTTTATTCCTTACACTTACAACAGCTCACATTGAATATTGTCAAAAGTTGTACAATTTTGAAATTGTTTTACTATTATTTTATCATGCATCAGTGTAATATAGTGGAACCTCTCAAATCGGGGAATCGGGAAACCCGGCCAATCGGGAAAAATTCCCAGGGAACGTAATTGTTTCTATATATTTTACCTCTAAATGGGAAAGGTTAATCGGGACAATTTTTCGCGGGCTTGCATTAATTATCATCCCTATTTCTCTCATATTCATTTATTCCAACGCTCACTTTTTATCCCAATTTGGTTTCCGTGTTAGCAAAATCAATTTATTACACCTGCATTAGGGCTACATGTGTTATACATTGCATAATGTGTCCACAATGTCACAAGTGCCAGTTCGCGACGACCATAAGCGATGCACACCAAACATCCATTAAGAAGGTGTGAAAGCAGGCATTGAGCCAGACCTTGCTCGTCCATCTAACAATAGAGTATGGTGTTGACACTGGGCAGCGCTTAGAAAGTTGTGCACTGTCATATTATTACAGTCTTTTATTGCCCGCCTCATCCGTCAATCGCAAGGGTGGACATGAGAGGAGATTTAACGATCCACCATGCCTTTTTGATTACGTGTCTTATCTATCTAACGTCCATGGAAGATTGATTATCAGTGTGATTCATCTTTGATGAATGCCATCTTCGTTTTAATCAACTAATTGGTCCTGTGGCTTTGTTCGTTTAATTCTGCTTTTCCCACTCACAGAAGGGTCTAGGTACCTCTAACTGCTGAGGGAAAACCAAAATCCCTACGGCCCCGGCATTTCAGGAAACCCAGCAAATCAGGATGATTTTACAATCCACAGAGACTTGCCGATTAGAGAGGTTCCACTGTACTAATATGTGTGTGCGTGCATGCTCTAAATTTTATATATGGCAAGCTTGCATGACAAAATTAGTACAATAGTCGCTGGATAAACACATGCCCTTTGGGGGCAGGAAAAAGCATGCTTTTATGCATACTGTGTGTTTATGGAACACTTTTATTATATCTAGTAAAGATTTGGTCAGCAGACGTAGGCGTGTGTTTATGCAGAGTGTGAATTATGAAGTATGCTTTTATCCAGCGACTGCTGTTGTGTACTAATGAGCTGATCTACAATGGCCCTGGTTACAACTGGGGGGGGGGGGGGGGGGGACTTGTTTACTGTTTAGAATCCCTGATTTCTCCTGGTCTATTTGAACTATAGAAAAAAGGCCTGGTTAGAATAGGACTTTGCAACACCCAGCACAGCTACAGCAGGATTTGCTTGCTGTGCACCCATACTATAATTTTAAGAAAAGTCATCCACACTTTTGATAAGGTGCCAATCAAAGATGCACAGGCTAGCCTCAGGTCTTGAGAGAGGTAGGTGGGAGTGTGTGCAGAGATGCCACCAACAGAATTTATACCTATAATGGTATTTGGATACAACAAGATGTTTCCCCTGGTCCCGTCAATCCTGCTGTAAGTGAGTTACATTGAAATGAATGGTACTGTTTTTGATAAGTGGAGTATCCTGATACTGTCTTCCAACAAAGTTTTTGTCTTGCCAGTCAATGACTAAGCTAATGTGTATGATGTCCTGTTTCTATTGATTATTATTATTTCACTTGATATTTAATCAAATATATGATGAAAATAAAGAAAAAAATAGTGATGTTTGTGATGTAGCCATACTTACATGTATAACAGTGGATGTACTATCAATGAATAGATGGATTAAAGATCAAAACTAAAATAATAGAAATGATCAACAACAGCTCTCATCATCCATGCTGCAATATGTTCTATGTTAAAGTTGAACCGTAGTGATGTGAGCTTGTAGTCAAGCCCCACGGCTGGCACAGGTGGAGGTTTTTTCACACCGTTGTACTCTTAGGAAAGGTACTTCACTCTACTTTCCTCACACTTGACTCAGTTGTGAGTGAGTACCCAGCTATAGGTAGAGATAGATCTTGTCTGAGCGTAAGTACGAAAATCCTAACAGGCTTGTGTACTGTATGCTCCCCCGGAGTTGAGAAGAACTTTGAATGAAATGGCCTGGTTGGGGATAAATGATGAACTGTCGGTGAGCCTGCACCATAACTCCATTTTTATCTTTAATCTTTTCAATTTATTTTCTTTTATTGGTGGAAGTGGACAAAACAACAGACCAACTAATTCCCTTTTGTAAAAGTTGTATAGAAAGTGTTTCCAAACCAACTCAAAATTTAACTAAATTGTTATGTAATGAGATATACAAAAGACAATGGCCAAAACTAGAATAAAGATGAATGATGATAATACGTGAGATAATAGCAGTGGTGATGGTACATGTTTTTAAATAAGTAAATGAAAATGATTAAATGATGATGAGTTTAAACTCAACACTCCCCCTTAAACTCGGCATGTGTAGCCTACTCATTTACAAAATTCAATTTGATATATTAAAAATACAGTGGAAACCTCAAAATCTGAAGTCAGATAATTCAAGCTTCTCATAAATCAAAAAGTTAAGGTTTGTTTCCTCTTTGTCTTTGTTAGATTCAAACTCATAAATCGACTTGACTACAAAGTCGATTCCCAAAATTCGAAGCCATTTCATGCGGGGAAAATCTTCATCTCGAGTCTTCCTCGCACGCATTCGCATTGCTGACTACCTGGGACTACCTATATGAGATGTACTATGACTGAGACCTGATACCATAGGGTAACATAGTGCCATCCTAGCGTGCAGAGTATATGTACATGACAACAGTATGGGGCATGGGAGAGGTCCGAGGTTAGCGTGTCAGTGCCAGTGACATAGTGCCCGCTCATGTTTGCTCACACAGTAACTTCTACCAGTCCCATAGAGATTGCATCTAGTAGATCTAGTTATCGATCGATGACATGAGTGAGACTAGTGTAAGAGTGGAAGGGGTGCAGGAGAAGAAGGGATGGCATGGGGTTGGTTGTCGTAGACCTAAGCTACAGTGATGATGTTATAGTACGTGTTGTCAGCTGTAGTATACTGTAAAAACAAAGGCATGTGAAATGCCTCGGTGTATGCCAAGTGTCATTAAACAATTAATACATGAATAGTAGAAAGAATTATTTTTTTTAATACACGTATAGTACATGTAATGACTCATCTTTTGTTCATCACTCTTGAGAAGCAGTCGCATAATAATATACTGGTCTTCTTTTTCTTCTTCTTCTTCTGCCTTTTTAATTTTAGCTCGATGGGAAGCGTAGGCCATCAACATATAATCTCCAATCACTTTTCTCCTGGGTCATAGATTTCCATGTTTGCCCCGTCTCTTCATCTATCTCTCCAGTTCTCTTCTCCGTGTAGCCCTTAGCCGACCCTCAATCTTTACCCTGTGGGTTCCATGTAAGGCTCTGTCTTGTTTTTGTCTTGGGGGCCTTTCTAAGTGTGTGGCCTATCTACCTCCATTTCTTTCGTTTTAAATCTTTTCAGCTGATACTTGTCCAGTTCTTTCCCATAGTTTAATGTTTGAGATACCTTCAGGCCAGAATATTTTACAATTCTCCTCAGACATCCATTTATGAATGATTGTATTTTTTGTAAAGTAGTTTTTGTGGTTCTTTATGTTTCTGAGCCATATGTTTACTTTGATTCTTTCTGGTAAACTTTTGCTGTACCATACCTTGTTATGGCTTAAAAATACTTGTCGTGCCTTCTGTATCCTGGTTTTGACGTCTTCTTCCTTGTGGAAGAAGATATCATAATATACTGGTACTGGATTTTTACAAATTTACAGAATGTCCTTTGTCTTCTAATTTCACGTGACAAAACAAAGATATTTTTGAGGGTCCTTTAAATTGGTTTAACTCCCCTTACTTAATCCAAAGTCTCATAATTCAAAGTTGTCAATGTCATCCATTCCCAAGGAATTCGAATTAAGAGGTTTGCACTGTAGAATATTTGAGAATTACGATAATTCAGATGTAACCTACTTACGCTCTAAATGATAATTTTACCATTAATACAAAAATACAGGAAGGCATTGAAAGTAATGCAATTTTGTAAAAAGAAGATAATAAAGATAAAGCTACACTTACGGTAATTTTGCATTGGTATTTCCCTTGATTGCTTGGTATGGGGGTATTTGTAAATATTGTTTTATCATTCACATGAATTTTTAATTTTTTTAAAGATAGAATTTAGATCATGGTTATAATATCTTAAGTATTAGATTGAAGGAAACATTTCATGTAGATGTTAAGACAAACAGTGAGGCAGGGGCATATCGAAAGTGACATTAAATACAATGTAATATTAAAGCCCCATGGGAACAAGGAGGAGACAAATCTAAGAAATCGTGACCATCATGGCGATTGAACTGTGACCTCAGCATCAGCACCCGTTGTCATGATTTATTTTCAGTCCATTCCTTGTATTTGTCTCATTCTTGTTCCTATGGGGCTCTACTATTATTTAATGTCATTTTCGTTACTTGAGATATTGTAGAATGAAAGTAAGAATAAAAGAGAACAATTTTTTTTTTTTTTAATTTTAAAGAGACAAATATATTCACACATAGTTTGTGCATTTTACACAGCTGTAAGAGTAGTGGAAATAAGACAGGAATTGCAATTCTCATGTCAATATGTTGATAAATAGTTCAAAACAATCAGATAAATACAGATTTTTTTTTGGATAAAGTTTTGCACTTTGATTTCCCATCATGATATTCATAGAGAGAACTGTGTTGTTTTTCATGATACATGTACATGAACTTTGGCACATACAGGTTTTGTGAACACATCAACCAAATTGTGTTCTGAAAGAACATAAAGAATTTGAAGTGCGTCGTTTTGAATTTCATCTCGAATGAAATGATACTTAATATATTTATATCAATTTGTTTGGATGTCTAGTGTTGCAATGGATTTTATTTAAAGATCTCATCTTCTTCAAGAGCCAATATTTTTTTCACTGCCCATAGCTTTTTGCCATTTTTCATTATGCGGAGGTGTTGTAGTTGTAGTTGAACTGTAGTGTTGTGAATTTGTAATCACGACGACACTGGTTCAAACCCCATGGCTGGCACAGGTGGGGGTGTTTTTTCACAACGTTGTACTCTTGCGAAAGGTACTTCACTCTACTTTCCTCACTTGATCAAAAATAAAATGATAGAAATGATCAACAACAGCTCTCACCATCCATGCTGCAATATGTTCTATGTTGTAGCTGAACCGTAGTGATGTGAGCTTGTAATCACGACCACACTGGTTCAAGCCCCACGGCTGGCACAGGTTGGGGGGGGGGGGGGGGGGGTTCACACCGTTGTACTCTTAGGAAAGGTATTCACTCTACTTTCCTCACAAAACTTACTGTAATCTGTTACAACGTTACATAATTCTTGTATGTCATCACTTTATTCAACAAAAACATTCCAGTCGGTACAATTCAGGCATCGTCTCATTCGTTCTTCGTCTTCATTTGTCCAGATAGTAACTGTTTTCTTCTCGGCTTTAAACTTTTCAACAGAGGAAGGTACTTTGGTAAAAGCCGAACCATGTTGTGATCCGAAGAGCTGAACGGCGGAAATGTGCTACTCTTGTATTGTAAGCGTCTTTGACGTTTCCATAGCACAGGTCCAGTGTCTCGTCTCTGCGTGTTGGCACATTCACGTACTGTTTGAAGGTCAGGAGTGTCTTGTCAAGGGATCACTTGTTATAGTCCCCAGTGACAAAAGCAGTGGCACCAGCGCCTCGGGCCAGTTGGTTATTTACCGCTTCTGTCAGTTTTTCAGTGGCACAGTTAATGTTGGCCTGCGGTGGAATATAAATATAGACAACGTTGAGAGCGGCTTTGGGAATTTCTCGGGGCAGATAATACGGCCGTAGTTGTAGTGACAACATTTCCAGGTCGGGAGAGCATGACCTGTGAATGACGTCAACATTGTTTTGGTAACACCATCTATTGTTGACATATACACACACACCCCCGCCATGTTATTTCTTCGATTGCTGATGTATATCGGAGCGAAATAAAGTAAAACCGTCTACATCAGCAAATACATCGCTTGTACCAATATTGAACCAGGTTTCGGAAAAACAAAGAATAGACGATTCTTGATATCCATGGAGAAAACGCACATTGGCTCTGAATTCGTCCATTTTGTTGTTTAACCATCGTGCGTTACCACAAAGGAATGATGGAAGAGACGGTTTGTAGGCTCTCCTACGTAAACGGTATCGCAGACCACCTTTCTTACCCCTTCTCCTTTTCTTCAGTTCAGGTGGTATGTTGGTATTATGAATTGTACTCGCATCGTTCTGGGCCGTATGAAGGCGTCTCAAAATGGCTGGTGTATTTATAGCACAGCTTCAATGGTGAAAGCTGACTAAAAAACAATCATCTCAAAACTGGGCTTACATAGAAGTAGAAATGTCAGAAATCAAGTCCAAATTGTACCACACACACATTCATTTTGGCGCTCAAAGGAACATATAGATCCACGCAATGAAAGAAATGAGAGAAAAAAACACCCACAAAAAAAACACGGAGCACAAATACATGTACACAGCCAGCCGCCACCGTGTAGCGCCCAAAGATCTGGATTGGTGGCTTTGTTACCATCACTGCCATCAGCCAACTCAATGGCATGATTGGCTGGATTGGTGGCTTTGATACCATCATCCTACTCAATGGCATGATTGACTGGATTGGTGGCTTTGATACCATCAGCCAACTCAATGGCATGATTGACTGGATTGGTGGCTTTGATACCATCATCCTACTCAATGGCATGATTGGCTGGATTGGTGGCTTTGATACCATCAGCCAACTCAATGGCATGATTGGCTGGATTGGTGGCTTTGGTACCATCAGCCAACTCAATGACATGATTGGCTGGATTGGTGGCTTTGATACCATCAGCCAACTCAATGACATGATTGACTGGATTGGTGGCTTTGATACCATCAGCCAACTCAATGACATGATTGACTGGATTGGTGGCTTTGATACCATCAGCCAACTCAATGGCATGATTGGCTGGATTGGTGGCTTTGATACCATCAGCCAACTCAATGACATGATTGGCAGGATTGGTGGCTTTGATACCATCAGCCAACTCAATGACATGATTGGCAGGATTGGTGGCTTTGATACCATCAGCCAACTCAATGACATGATTGGCTGGATTGGTGGCTTTGGTACCAGGTACCATCAGCCAACTCAGTGACATGATTGGTGGATTTGATACCATCAGCCAACTCAACTCATGATTGGCAGGATTGGTGGCTCTCTACCTCTCAACTCAATGACTGATTCTGGATTGGTGGCTCTGGTACCAGGTACCATCAGCCTCTCTCATGATTCTCTCTCTCATCTCTCTCTCTCTCTCTCTCTCTCTCTCTCTCTCTCTCTCTCTCTCTCTCTCTCTCTCTCTCTCTCTCTCTCTCTCTCTCTCTCTTTCTATCTATCTATCTATCTATCTATCTATCTATCTATCTCTCGTGCACATACTTTATATATTAATGAGGCTGGGTTTAACTTTAGGTTTCCTTTGTTAAATGTTATTTTATTGATTCTTTTTTTCATTTTTCTGTTTTGCTTTACACCAAATCCAGTTAACACAGCGCGTGTCTTGCTAATACTTCATTGGTCATCTGATCTCATCACTTGTTTCTGCCTTGTTGTCCAACGGCAACAGTTCAAGAACATCTTCCTCTTCGCCTTGCAATGGACAGCTCGATTTGTGCGGGCTTTCGTAAAAATGGGAAAATACCCTGAAAACAAAAAACCACATAAATCATCGTGGATGGACAAAGGATAGATAAATTGAAGACACGTAATTAGCTACGTGGATGGAGGGATATTTTTATATACATATATACATATATACATACATACATACATACATACATACCTAGAAAGATACATAGATAGATAGATAGATAAATGGATAGGTAAGTAGGCAAACAATGTATATAGACAAATTTATAAACCTATTGGTGTCGGACCCACAAAAAGCTTCATTAAAACACTTCTTAAACTGTTTCTATGGGTCCATATATTACATACATAATTTGACTGTGAAGAATGGCTGTTTTTTGTCGGAAAGTAACGCTTCGACGTCATTGTAATTGATAAAGTCACACACAGATGGCCATGTGTAAAAACTGGCATTGGCGACGACACACACCACTTTGATTTGATTTGATTTGATTTCACTCACATCTACACCTACAACTCAGGTGATCTCGGGGTCTTTGGTAGATTTTTTTTTTAAAGTTTGCCCGACTGCCCTGATGTAAACAGCCAAGGGATATTTAAAGTGCACAGGGTATTGTGATCTGCATACGGGACCTCCATCGTCCGTCTCCGCTGGGACTAGATGTCGATCCACCTACCTTGACCAGGGATGAGTGGGGGAGGGAGAGGTAGATTTTACAATTGGCCAACCTGCCGGGGTTTGAAACCCACGACCTTAGGGTTGAGAAGGCGATACCTTACCTTTGGACTACCGATTCCCCTCTCTCGGTGGACTTTTTTCTTTTTTTTTTAAAGGAAAGTAGAAAATAACGCGTCACAAGTCACACATACACGAACAGGAGCAGACTGACAAGCGACAGAGAGGCAATGAAGAAGAAGACAGCGCCTGGCATGACGTCAACGGAAGTTGCGTAGATCCTGCTGTACGTTGTGGATGACACGAGGCTACACAGGGACTCCATGACGCTAATGCTTGCAAACAATGCACCTGTTGGCAACAGACATGTAAAATAAGACAATTGGAAACAAACACACACACACACACACACACATACTCACCTACATTATATACATACTTCCTTCAAGTTTCTTCAAGGCCGTTACGGCCTATAGAGCCGGAGCTTATCCCGGTTTCAATAGCGTGATAATAATCCCCTCCTGGACAGGACGCTAGTCTGACGCTGATTTGTACTCACAAGGCAGTACTTGTACCCATTTGCGCATGGGTTGAATGCGGAAAAATGCGTGTTAAGTGTCTTTCCCAAGGAACACAACGTCGAACACAGCTTTGCTAGGATTGGAGCCCTGGATTACACACATCATGTACGCATTATGTATGTATACAATATAATATAAAGAATAAGTTTTTTCAATACCATTATGTATGTATACAATATAATATAAAGAATTTTTTTTCAATACCATTATGTATGTATACAATATAATATAAAGAATAATTTTTTTCAATACCATTATGTATGTATACAATATAATATAAAGAATAATTTTCAATACCATTATGTATGTATTCAATATAATATAAAGAATAAGTTTTTCCAATACCATTATGTATGTATACAATATAATATAAAGAATAAGTTTCTTCCATACCATTATGTATGTATACAATATAATATAAAGAATAAGTTCCTTCAATACCATTATGTATGTATACAATATAATATAAAGAATAAGTTTTCTTCCATACCATTATGTATGTATACACTATAATATAAAGAATAAGTTCCTTCAATACCATTATGTATGTATACAATATAATATAAAGAATAAGTTTTTCAATACCATTATGTATGTATTCAATATAATATAAAGAATAAATAAGTTCCTTCCATATATAATATAAAGAATATGTATGTATTCAATATAATATAAAGAATAAGTTTTTTCAATACCATTATGTATGTATACACTATAATATAAAGAATAAGTGTTTTCAATACCATTATGTATGTATACAATATAATATAAAGAATAAGTGTTTTCAATACCATTATGTATGTATACAATATAATATAAAGAATAAGTTCCTTCCATACCATTATGTATGTATACAATATAATATAAAGAATAAGTTCCTTCCATACCATTATGTATGTATACACTATAATATAAAGAATAAGTTCCTTCCATACCATTATGTATGTATTCAATATAATATAAAGAATAAGTTCCTTCCATACCATTATGTATGTATTCAATATAATATAAAGAATAAGTTCCTTCCATACCATTATGTATGTATTCAATATAATATAAAGAATAAGTTCCTTCCATACCATTATGTATGTATTCAATATAATATAAAGAATAAGTTCCTTCCATACCATTATGTATATATACATATAATATAAAGAATAAGTTCCTTCCATACCATTATGTATGTATTCAATATAATATAAAGAATAAGTTCCTTCCATACCATTATGTATGTATTCAATATAATATAAAGAATAAGTTCCTTCCATACCATTATGTATGTATTCAATATAATATAAAGAATAAGTTCCTTCCATACCATTATGTATGTATACAATATAATATAAAGAATAAGTTCCTTCCATACCATTATGTATGTATTCAATATAATATAAAGAATAAGTTCCTTCCATACCATTATGTATGTATTCAATATAATATAAAGAATAAGTTCCTTCCATACCATTATGTATGTATTCAATATAATATAAAGAATAAGTTCCTTCCATACCATTATGTATGTATACACTATAATATAAAGAATAAGTTCCTTCCATACCATTATGTATGTATACAATATAATATAAAGAATAAGTTTTTCCATACCATTATGGCCCATAGATTCGAAGCTTATCGGTTTATAAAGCGTTGAGTGAAACATGTGATAATACGTCATCTTCTCTTGGACATGACATTAATTTGTGTCGGTTTTTACGCCTTGCTGCTGATGTTTTCACCCATTTGCACCTTGATAAAGTGGGAAATGTATGCGTTAAAAGCATCTCCCAAGGAACACAGCGTTGAACCCAGCATTGCCAGGATTCGAACTTATCCAGTATCTCATGATCTTAAGACCAGCATATCATGTACAATATCTACATCAATGTATATAATACTGAGTTGACGTTCTTTGGTTGCCAAAGGCTCGTTTGACAGGTCATGGGGAAAGTGTAATCATATTTTACATGTAAGTTCCGAATGATCCCAAGATCGTTTTCATTTCAGGAAGTTTTCTACTACAAGTGACGTTTTACTTTTGAACATTTCATTGTTTCCCCATCTTTGAGTAGAATTTTCATTCACTTAAGCATTCATTACTTGATGACGTGTACTAACCCATTCTATATTAATCCCTACTGTTCACTAGAATTTGATGACTTGTACCCACCCATTCTATATCAATCCTGTCTACTGGTTCACTCTACTTTGATGACGTGTACCCACCCATTCTATATCAATCCTGTTCTACTGGTTCATTCTATATTGATCCTCTACTGGTTCACTCTACTTTGATGACTTGTACTAACCCATTCTATATTAATCCTGTCTACTGGTTCACTCTACTTTGATGACTTGTACTAACCCATTCTATATTAATCCTGTCTACTGGTTCACTCTACTTTGATGACGTGTACTAACCCATTCTATATTAATCCTGTCTACTGGTTCACTCTACTTTGATGACGTGTGACTTGTACTAACCCATTCTATATTAATCCTGTCTACTGGTTCACTCTACTTTGATGACGTGTACCCACCCATTCTATATCAATCCTGTCTACTGGTTCACTCTACTTTGATGACGTGTACCCACCCATTCTATATCAATCCTGTCTACTGGTTCACTCTACTTTGATGACGTCTATATCAATCTTGTCTACTGGTTCACCTACTTTATGACGTACAACCCATTCTATATTGATTCTGTCTACTGGCTCACCCTACTTTGATGACTTGTACTAACCCATTCTATATTAATCCTGTCTACTGGTTCACTCTACTTTGATGACGTGTACTAACCCATTCTATATTAATCCTGTCTACTGGTTCACTCTACTTTGATGACTTGTACTAACCCATTCTATATTAATCCTGTCTACTGGTTCACTCTACTTTGATGACTTTGTACTAACCCATTCTATATTAATCCTGTCTACTGGTTCACTCTACTTTTGATGACGTGTACTAACCCATTCTATATTAATCCTGTCTACTGGTTCACTCTACTTTGATGACGTGTACTAACCCATTCTATATTAATCCTGTCTACTGGTTCACTCTACTTTGATGACGTGTACTAACCCATTCTATATTAATCCTGTCTACTGGTTCACTCTACTTTGATGACGTGTACTAACCCATTCTATATTAATCCTGTCTACTGGTTCACTCTACTTTGATGACTTGTACTAACCCATTCTATATTAATCCTGTCTACTGGCTCACTCTACTTTGATGACGTACTAAACCATTCTATATTAATCCTGTCTACCGGCTCACTCTGATGACTTGTACTAACCCATTCTATATTAATCCTGTCTACTGGCTCACTCTACTTTGATGACGTATACTAACCCTGGTTGCTTGAATCCACCAGAAGCGACATGATGCCCTTGATGATAGCGGGAGACACTGCACTGGGAATATCGATAATGGGAACTGAAAATGATAGTTATATGATTCATGTAGTCAAACAGCGAGGGGATAGGAGGGGGGGGAGCAAAATTACATCTACGAGTTGAGAAGGGGTATCGAATACCGACATGACTTTATTTCTCCCTAAATTAAATGAATGCAAAGGAGAACGAGGCTGACACCACTACGATGCACCTTACCGTGGTACTTTGTGTTCCATTGAAATACTAGATATATATCTTTATCTCCCGTCCTGATGACTGTTATGTATGGCGTACGCCAGCGGTCATACTGTGGTCATGAAGAGGGGATATAAGGTGTTTCAATCGAATCCGTCTGACGGCGGTGAGTTGGGCCGTAACAGTATGCTTCAGGCCTCAGGGGGCAACGCTAAATTAAAATTTGAAAAAGGATGCCGAAATCTAAGATATCTTTTAATCGTCCATTATAAAAAATTATATCATACCTTGTGTCACTGCATTGTATCAGTTCTCTCATACCATGCCTGCCTCCCTCCCTCTCACTCTCCTTCTCCCTCTCCCTCTCCATTTCTCTCCCCTCCCTCCCTCCCTTCCTCTCTTTCTCTCACTCCCTCCCTCACTCCTCTCCCTCCTCCCTCTCTCCTTCCTCCCTTCCTCTCTCTCTCTCTCTCTCTCTCTCTCTCTCTCTCTCTCTCTCTCTCTCTCTCTCTCGCTATCCATCCCTCCCTCCCTCCCTACTCCCTCTCCCTCTTCCTCTCCTCCCCATTTCTCTTCCTCCCTCCCTCCCTTCCCTCTCTCTCCCTCCCTCTCTCTGTCTCCCTCCCTCCCTCCTCCCCTCCCTTCCCTCCCTCTCCCCTCTCCCTCTCTCCTCCCTCCCTCCCTCTCTCTCTCCTCCCTCTCTTCTCTCCCTCTGTCTGTCTGTCTGTCTCTCTCTCTCCTCTCTCCCTCTCTCTCTCCTCTGTCTCTCTCTGTCCTCTCTCTCTCTCGTCTCTCTCTCTGTCTCTCTCTCTCTCTCTCTGTCTCTCTCTCTCTCTCTCTCTCTCTCTCTCTCTCTCTCTCTCTCTCTCTCTCTCTCTCTCTCTCTCTCTCTCTCTCTCTCTCTCTCTCTCTCTCTATCTCTCTCTCTCTCTCTCTCTCTCTCTCTCTCTCTCTCTCTCTCTCTCTCTCTCTCTCTCTCTCTCTCTCTCTCTCTCTCTCTCTCTCTCTCTCTCTCTCTCTCTCTCTCTCTCTCTCTCTATATATATATATATATATATATATATATATATATATATATATATATATATATATATATATATATATCTCTATATATATCCTATCTCCTCCTCCGTCCCTCTCTCTCTCTCTCTCTCTCTCTCTCTCTCTCTCTCTCTCTCTCTCTCTCTCTCTCTCTCTCTCTCTCTCTCTCTCTCTCTCTCTCTCTCTCTCTCTCTCTCTCTCTCTCTCTCTCTCTCTGTGTGTGTCTTGCTGAGATACTACTCCAACACTTTCTTCTACGTCACGTCAATGCTTCCACTCAAGCGTACTGCTTACCTAAAAACATTATCCAAGAAGAGGTGGCAAAACTTGCCAGCAGGAAACTGCCGCCATGAAATACCATGCCGACCATTGCCAGTTTTTCTTCACTGATGCGACGAGCAAATTCTTGAACGAGCTGCGGAGGAAAAAAAACCCACCAAAGAAATGGCGCTGAAATATAGGCAGAAAGACCATCGCCACTTTATCATTACTTACGTACTTAATGAGTGGCGTCGGTGGCGGAGGGGTAAGGCAGTCGGACTGGGGATCACGACGATTCTTAGCCGCATAATAATATATCCCCTTGATGTATCTGTGATCTAAAAAGTATAAGTTCCTTCAAGACCCTGAGGGCACACAGAACCGGAACTTATCCCGGTTTCTATGCGTGAAACGGAACAGGTGACAATATTCATCTCCTGGCCAAGACGTTAGTCTCACGCAGGTGTTCACTCCCAATCGAGTGCTTGCTTGTACCTATTTTGCACCTGGATCGAGTGAGGAAAATGCGTGTCTTTCTCAAGGAACGCAACGTCGGGCCTGGCGGTGCGAGGATTCGAACTCGGGACCTCATGATCCCCAGTCAGACAGCCTAAACTCTCGGCCACCGACACCACTGACGTGTGATCTAGCTCTCATCTTAAACTGCAGGTTTTATTTGTGCCGCAAAATTAGAACGATTCAAAAGGTTCCGCAGAACACAGAAAACACTCCACAGTATAATTAGGTAAATTAAGAGTAAGAGACAATGTGAACTGTTGTAGCTGAACCGTAGTGTTGTGAGCTTGTAATCACGACGACACTGGTTCAAGCCCCACGGCTGGTATACGTTGGGTTGTTGTTTTTTTTCTCTCACAATGTTGTACTCTTAAGAAAGGTACTTCACTCTTCTTTCTTCACTTTACTCACGTGTGAATGAGTACCCAGCTAAAGGTAGAGAAATATCTTGCCAGATTGTTATTACGGAAAGCCTAACACTACTAACAGGCTTGTGTACTGTATGCTACCCCGGGAGTTCAGAGGGAATTCGAATGAAATGGCCAGCTGGGGGATACACAATGTATAGTCGGTGAGTCTCCACTTGTGCCGGAATACGGACTATGAATACGTCTTTATCTTTATCTTTCATTCACTTACTATCCAGAGTCCTATTTGATATTGATTTCATTTGATTTACCAAGGCGATCTCGTGGGCTTTTCGTAAAAAAAGGATGTTTAACGTGCACAGAGTGTTGTGATCTGCACACTTTACCTCCTTTTTATCGTCCGTCTCCGATGGGATTAGGAGTCGATCCACCTACCGGGACCAGGGATGTAGATTTTGCTCGTAAGACACTGGAGAAAATGTTTCAAACGGTGGGGCTCGAACCCACTACCTTTTGGTTGAGCAGCTGACACATTGCTTATAGTTTCGGCCGGTCAGACCTGAGGTTCCGTAGGCAAGCGGCTTGCTTACTCTTGGTTAGCACACCATTCTGTAGCCAAGCGGCTTGCTTACTCTTGGTTAGCACACCATTCTGTAGCCAAGCGGCTTGCTTACTCTTGGTTAGCACACCGTTCTGTAGCCAAGCGGCTTGCTTACTCTTTGCAAACACATACTGTAGTTCTGTGGGCAAGCGGCTTGCTTACTCTTTGCAAACACACCGTTCCGTAGCCAAGCGGCTTTCTTACTCTTGGCAAACACACCTTTCCGTAACCAATGGGCTTTCTTACTCTTGGCAAACACACAGTTCCGTAGCCAAACAGCTTTCTTACTCTTGGCAAACACACCGTTCCGTAGCCAATGGGCTTTCTTACTCTTGGCAAACACACCGTTCCGTAGCCAATGGGATTTCTTACTCTTGGCAAACACACCGTTCCGTAGCCAATGGGCTTTCTTACTCTTGGTAAACACACCGTTCCGTAGCCAAACGGCTTTCTTACTCTTGGCAAACGCACCGTTCTTAGCCAAGGGGCTTTCTTACTCTTGGCAAACACACCGTTCCGTAGCCAAACAGCTTTCTTCCTCTTGGTAAACACTTGGCAAACACACCGTTCCGTAGCCAAACGGCTTTCTTACTCTTGGCAAACACACCGTTCCGTAGCCAAACGGATTGTTTACTCTTGGCAAACACACCGTTTCGTAGCCAAACGGATTTCTTACTCTTGGCAAACACACCGTTCCGTAGCCAATGGGATTTCTTACTCTTTGCAAACACATAGTTCTCCAGAGGCAAGCGGATTGTTTACTCTTGGCAAACACACCGTTTCGTAGCCAAACGGATTTCTTACTCTTGGCAAGCACACCGTTCCATAGCCAAACGTATTTCTTACTCTTGGCAAACACACCGTTTCGTAGCCAAACGGATTGTTTACTCTTGGCAAGCACACCGTTCCGTAGCCAAACGGATTTCTTACTCTTGGCAAACACACCGTTCCGTAGCCAAACGGATTTCTTACTCTTTGCAAACACATAGTACTGTAGGCAAGCGGATTGTTTACTCTTGGCAAACACACCGTTTCGTAGCCAAACGGATTTCTTACTCTTGGCAAGCACACGTAGCCAAACGGATTTCTTACTCTTGGCAAACACACCGTTTCGTAGCCAAACGGATTTCTTACTCTTGGCAAGCACACTCCGTAGTTCCATAGGCAAACGGATTTCTTACTCTTGGCAAACACACCGCTCCGTAGCCAAACAGATTTCTTACTCTTGGCAAACACACCGTTCCGTAGCCAAACGGATTTCTAGCCAAACGGGATTTCTTACTCTGGCAAACACACCGTTCCGTAGCCAAACGGATTTCTTACTCTTGGCAAACACACTGTTCCGTAGCCAAACGGATTTCTTACTCTTGGGAAGCACACCGTTCCGTAGCCAAACGGATTTCTTACTCTTGGCAAACACACCGTTCCGTAGCCAAACGGATTTCTTACTCTTGGCAAACACACCGCTCCGTAGCCAAACGGATTTCTTACTCTTGGCAAGCACACCGTTCCGTAGCCAAGCGCTGCTAGCCCTGGTAGGCACACATGCTGTCTTACTCGCTAATGAGAAAAAAGGTGGCGCCCTTGTGCCTCAAGATATTCAATAGATAATCGAATGGAACCTTCTTTCTATGTATAAGTACACATCATCTCAAAGAGAATAAACTCAGAGTCAAACAAAAATTTCGATTCGTTTGATCGTGTTTATTTATAAACATTAATATTGCAATTAACAGGCGCCGCCATCTCACATATGACTTTAAATTGTAGTTGTTAGAAAAGAGTTTAATTTCCTGCTGTCCTTTCAGAAAAAGACAAGCAAGCAGCTTGGCAAGCGGTGATACAAATTGCTTGCCTACGGAACGCACCTCAGTTTGTGGAACGTCCTCATAGAGTATACGCATGAGTGGATGAAGTTTAAGCCTTAATTAATTACCTTCAAAATCCCAATGGCGAGAGCTCTTCCGCTTAGCATCATGGCATTGAACCATCCGACTTGTCTAGAGTCCCAACACAGCGGTTCGTGCATCTGGTACAACATGGTCACAGACGGGATGTTGGCCATGCTCGTGGCGCTGAAGAAAAACAGCACCAGGCCTACTGCTAGAGCTGTACGTCGTTTCAGAGTTCCTCTCACGGTGAAGATCCCTAAAATCCGCTTTAAATGAAACCAAAGGTTAAAAGTCGGATTGACTAATTCCGGTCGAGTTTCTGGAAGAAAGAAGACGACCAGAATCAAGGCCAGGATGACCGGAGAGGCCAAGAAATAGCACGTGACCAAAAAACCGTAGTACTTGATAAAGTAACCAGCTGTGAGGTTGGAGACGGCTTGAATAACGGAGCCAAAGCTGCTTAAAATGGCCATCCACAATATCCGTTGAGATCTGTCCGGGTGGATGTCGGCGGCGGCTGAAAACACAGCGAGGAAAAGACGAAATACGAACCATATGCTCCTTCGATGACGTTAGCAAGGTAGAACAGACTCGTGTTCAGGTTGAATCTGAAGAGAGACACAAACAATTCAAATGGTGTGCACAACCTGGATAGCAATGTAAAATAAGTTATCACGGCTAGTAATCGTTGAGCGTAGGATAATCAGGAGAGAGATGTGGTGTGGTACTTTACTATTGTTATTGCTTTCTACGACGCCTTTAGTACGCATTTAACTCCGATGCTGTGTTGACAGACATAAACAAAGACAGAGAGACAAAGAGACATACAGAAATAGGAGCAACATTTAAAAAAAATTGTAAACAAAGATAACGATGGAATTATACTTATAGTCCGTATACATAATGGCTAATGAACTTCAACGCCGCACTTCCGGTTTGGTTACCGAGCAGGAGAGACGTGGTTTAGCTAGGTCTCGTCCCTTTTATGATTTCAAGTTTCAAGTGTGGTTAAAAAACATCAAGATGCCAGTTAGTGGACTTCCGACAATGCTGGAATGTCTTATCAACAGTATTTTAGAGGAATCTCACCTTTCCACTTTCAAAGTAGCTGGAAATAAAGCACTACCCTCGTCCTGCGATTTGATGTCATGGCCATGGCCAATGAAACAAACTGCGATAAGAGAAGTTGATGTCAAAACCAACATCAAACAAACAAACAACAACAACAATACGAGTCAACTCAAAGTAACGACAATGCTATCCAGTCATTCAGTATATGACCATAACATCGCCCCTTGACAACACATCTATCGAAATCAACAAGGTGGTAGCAGTTATCACACAAGCTTTGCTGACATGGTCAAGCAACTTGTCTGTGATGAAACAAGCCTCTAGATCTAGAGAGAGAGAGAGAGAGAGAGAGAGAGAGAGAGAGAGAGAGAGAGAGAGAGAGAGAGAGAGAGAGAGAGAGAGAGAGAGAGAGAGAGAGAGAGGGGGAGAAAGAGAGAGAAAGAAAGAGAGAGGGGAGGAGGAGGAAAGAAAGAGATCGAGAGAGATGGAGAGTGAAAGAGAGAGAGGGGGGGAGAGAGAGAGAGAGATAGAGAGAGAGAGAAAGAGAGAGAGAGAGAGAGAGAGAGAGAGAGAGAGAGAGAGAGAGAGAGAGAGAGAGAGAGAGAGAGAGAGAGAGAGAGAGAGAGAAGCAGGAAGGGGGAGAAAAAAAAAAAAGAAAAAGAAAAAATAATTAAAAAAAAAATATATATATATAGATAGAGAGAAGAGAGAGAGAGAGAGAGAGAGAGAGAGAGAGAGAGAGAGAGAGAGAGAGAGAGAGAGAGAGAGAGAGAGAGAGAGAGAGAGAGAGAGAGAGAGAGAGAGAGAGAGAGAGAAGGGGGATCTTACCAAGATTGCGATGAATCAGTAATATTGTGGTTCGCTGTTTAGGTCATGAGGTTGTCACCCAGCACATTCATGACTGAAGGTCCCTACATTGTCCACTACTACATGACGACTACTTCTGGTACGATGAGTTCAAACTCCATGACTGGCCCAGGTGTTATTTCACAACGTTGTGCCCCTAGGAAAGATACCCTACTCTGCTTTCCTCACCCGACTCCTGTGTGAATGAATACCCAGCTAAAGGAAAAGAAAGATCTTGTCATAGTGTTAGTGCGAAGAGCCTAACATGCTGCTGTAGTGCATGCTCCCGAGAAGTTGAAAAGGACTTTGAATGAAATGGCCTGCTGTAGGAATAAATGATGTACGGTTGGTGAACCTGCGCTTTGTCATAGATACGGACTATAAATCCATCTGTATTTTTATCTTCACCTTTATCCTAAATCAAACAGACTAACCAACTAACTAACTAACTAACTAATTAACTAACTAACAGATACATAAATTGACAACACACTTGACTTACTGTATACAACAAATGATGAGCACCATCCTAAAGAGATAACCGACTAGGGGGCACACATGGTCATTCTACGCCCAATGACATCACTGTAGGCTCCAATCAAGAGACTGGTGACGAGTCCAGGAATGGCCAGGCAATATGTATAGTAGTTACCTGCCACAGAGACCTGGGTGAAGGTCAGGAGGAGTGGGGGGAGGGGTACGGGGTTATGATGATAGTGTATTTTCTAATTTGGGATGGTTGTATGTTAGCTAGTTTGTTTGTCTGTCTGTTCGTCAAATCTGACACCGCTGGGACCTATTCCACGATACTTGATGATTTGGAACCTCTTGCTTTCAGAGACGAGATAGAAAGAGAGAGCGAGAGAGAAAGAGAGAGAGAGAGAGAGAGAGAGAGAGAGAGAGAGAGAGAGAGAGAGAGAGAGAGAGAGAGAGAGAGAGAGAGAGAGAGAGAGAGAGAGAGAGAGAGAGAGACAGACAGACAGACAGACAGACAGACAGAGAGAGACAGACAGAGACAGAGACAGAGACAGAGACAGAGAGAGACAGAGAGACAGAGAGAGACAGGGACAGAGACAGAGACAGATACAGAGACAGACAGACATAGACAGACACAGAGAGAGACAGACAGACAGACAAACAGATAGACAGACAGACAGACAGACAGAGACAGAGAGACAGAGATACAGGGAAGAGTCGCGGTCTTGTGGGGTGGGGGGTGAGCTGGAGAAATTTGGAGTTCAGTATACCTATTTTTGAAAACTTAAAAGATCCATATATACACATTCACAAATCATGGGTTATCCCTTTAAAAAATATCCTTTAAAGATTCTGACCCTGCCTCTAAAACTAAACGTCTGCAAATGAATGGTCATTAAACGAAAAGAAACAAACTTAAAATAATAATCTTTAAAAAGAACAGAAATAAAAACGAAAATGCAACCAAATAAGGACATTACCACGAAACAACTTTCCTACTTACCCTTGACTGAATCTCATCTTTGACTTCCCACCACGGGTCGCTCCCTGTTCGTCAAGCACTTGTTCTCCTGACCGGAATTTTCCATAACAACACCAGCCTCCAAAGCCCAGCGGTGCAAGAGATATTGCATGATAACAGTGACAGAGGCTGGAATGCCCAAATCAACAAGAAGAACGGCTAGCGAACAAACC
The DNA here is from genome assembly GCA_037039925.1 of Doris montereyensis. Taxonomy (NCBI): domain Eukaryota; kingdom Metazoa; phylum Mollusca; class Gastropoda; order Nudibranchia; family Dorididae; genus Doris; species Doris montereyensis. The sequence continues at coordinate 59,279 of JAXRKP010000493.1, forward strand.
AAACGAACTCTAAACACTGAGTAGGAAACTGGACGCCTGTCTTGCGCATGTGCATCTGTGACACCTTCTGCTGTTGCCATGTCGTCTGACTCTGTCGATGTGGAATTGATGATAGTGTCATGACGTCTGCCGGTCGTAGATTCCACCTGAACAGCCCCGTAGCCAGAGTGAGATGGGATTCTACCAAGATGAATGGATTCCTTCTCTGATGTCGCCATATTGGCTAAACGAGCTATGGTTATAATTCAAACTTTTTGGGGATTATGGAGGAGCTTATTCTCAGACTCTGTGTTGTAACGTGAATTCTCAGACCCTCTGTCAGTGCTTTGGGACTTAAGACCCTTAGATCTACCTGTAATGTGAGTTCTCAGACCCTTTGGGTATTATGATAATATTATCAGAATTATGTGACCGTTCTGTTGTAATGTGAATTTTGATGGCGATGTCCCTGTACGTGAAGTCTGGGACTTAATCAAATGTTGAAACCATTGTGATAGGTTTGGAAACTTCTGTGATGGGTTTGGAAACCCTTGTGATGGGTTTGGAAATCCTTGCGGTGGGTTTGAATATTCTGATGAGACTTTTGCTTGCACAGTGAGTCTCATTCATTCAAGGCATCGGGACTCTAAAGAGCGTTCAAACTCACCCTGGATTTTGTAGCACTTCCCGGAGCAGGTTATACGAAATAAGACAATTGAGTGACAATTGGGTGGGACATTGGTTTGGTGCATGCTCTGCTGTCCAGATGTCACTACTTCTTGCTTGTCCGTGAGAATTGTGAATTATTTTGATGTACGTTGATTTAGAGCAGTACTACAACAAGACATGCCCTTCACTGGCACGCACGCAGACATGGGGTTAGTAGAGGGCAGACCACGAATAAGTTGGAGAAGATAAGTGGATGAGGATTTGAAGAGAGGAGGTCTTTGTGTGGATGAGTTTAACACGAAATTCCCATGATAGGCACAAGTGGAAGTCTGTTGGGCTTATTTATTCTCTTATACTCTGATATTTGGGTGAAAAGAAAATGATGATGATGATGACTTTGTCTTCTCATCATGCGAGCGGGTCCAGTGTCGTTTAAGCTTCGATACAACCTTTGAAACAGCGACAGTTACGCTGACTACAGACTCATAGGGGCTAAAGACCTACACTAGGAAATCGTTTGGCTCTATTTCTTTGATGATCAGAAAATGTGGATTTATCATTTCGTTACAACAGGTTGGGGTTGTTTTTGTTTTGGTTTGGTTTGGTCAGTTGTTGTTTTTATATTTTGTTGTTTGTTTGTGTTGTTTTTTGGGGGTTTTTTTTGTTTTTGTTGTTGCGTGGGTTTGGGGTTTCGGTTGTTGGTTTTTTGGGGGAAGGGGGTTTGGGGGGGGGGGGGGTTGTTTTGTTTTCTTGGGTTTTTTAGAAGTGTGTTAGTCGAATGCCCGTCTTATCCAGCATACTTATCCCAGTGGGCGAGTCAGAGCGAAGTTTTGGATTCCGGTTTCACACTGTAGACAACAGACGATTAGCGTGTTCAGGTCACGACCAACTGTAGGCGTGACTTAAGTGACAGATCTAGGCGCCGTCTGGTGGTGATGTGGATTGGACGAAATTGTTACAAGGTTGAAACAAAAGCTGATCATCAACTGCACTCATTTTGGGTGTTGTTTTTCGGTTTTTGAGAGAAAATATTGTGAGAAATGGTAAATATTCTTGCACAATTCAGATCAACTTCAACAATAATAATAATAATAATAATAATAATAATAATAATAATAATAATAATAATAATAATAATAATAATAATAATAATAATAATAATAATAATAATAATAATAATGATAATAACAATAATAATAATAATAATAATAATATATAATAATAATAATAATAATAATAATAATAATAATAATAATAATAATAATAATAATAATAATAATGATGATGATGATAATGATGATGATAATGATGATGATGATCATGATGATGAGATCATGATAATGATGATGATGATAATAATATGATGATGATAATAATGATAATAATAATAATAATAATAATAATAATAATAATAATAATAATAATAATAATAATAATAATGATAATACATGTAATAATAGTAATAATGATTATTACGATAACACTTAACATAATAATAACAATATTAATGATAATGATAATAATAATAATAATAATAATAATAATAATAATAATAATAATAATAATAATAATAATAATAATAATAATAATAATAATAATAATAATAATAATAATAATAATAATAATAATAATAATAATAATAATAATAATAATAATAATAATAATAAAAATAATAAAAATAATAATAATAATAATAATAATAATAATAATAATAATAATAATAATAATAATAATAATAATAATAATAATAATAATAATAATAATAATAATTTATTTATTTCTTTATCAGTTCCCATTCTACCTTTCTGTGTATGGGTTCAGATGCCCGAGATGATCTTTTCTCCAGGATGCCCTGTCCTGGCATGTTCTGTTTCCTTCCAAAAAAGTTAAATTTCTATGATTCAATGCCTCTTTTATATCTTCTTCCCACTTTCTCCGAGGTCTGCCTTTTGGTCTTTTACCTTGGGCTTTAGCACTGTATACTGATTTAGCTATTCTATTGTCATTCATTCTGTTTACATGCCCAAACCATCTCAATTGATTTATTTCTATCTTAGTTTTTATGCCATCTGCTTTGGTTTGATCTCTTATTGTTGTGTTTCTGATTTTGTCTCTTTTAGTTTTCCCTACTACTCTTCTTAGATATTTCATTTCAGCTGTCTGTACTCTACTGTCTAAGGTCCAAGTTTCGCTGTCATAGAGGAGAGTAGGACAATAAACTGTATTGTATACTGCCATTTTGGTTTTTGTTGACAATTCTTGCTTACCTACAAATGCCTTTCCTAGATGGTTATATATTGCACTTGCCTTTTCGATTCTCTGGCTGATTTCTTCTCTTAGTTTTCCTCTGAGTTAATGATTAATCCTAGGTAATTGTAGCTTTGAACTTGTTTTAAATTCTCCCTGCCCAATTTAAGATTTTGTGTTTTAGCTTCCCTAGTTACTAGCATTGTTTTGGTTTTCTTTGTATTTTCTCTCATTCCTCTTTTATTTAGTTCATTGTTCCAAACAGAACTTTAAAACAGAACTAAATCATCGGCAAATGAAAGCATTGATACATTTACTGGTTTGAGCTTCCACATACCTACATTCATTTCTTCATTTTTGAGGATGCCTTTGCGACTGAATTATAAATGTGATAAACAAAAGAGGACAGGATACAACCCTGGCTTACTCCTATATCTACATCAAATTCTGCAGCTATGTTTCCAGCTATTCTTACTGCACATATTGGTTTATTGTAAAAACCTTTAATGGCTTCTATTAAATTTTGCTCTATATTATGTTCTTTTAAGGAATGCCATATTTCGTCCGTCCTCACAGTGTCAAATGCTTTTTCTAAGTCAATAAACACAGGTGCAAGTCAATGTTTCTCTTAAGGAATTTTTCTATTATTTGTCTAATTGTAACCATGTGGTCTTGTACACTTCTTCCTGGTCTAAATCCACTCTGATGCTCTTCAATCTGATCCTCTACTCTTTTCCTTAGTCTCATTTCCAGTATCCTGGCATATACTTTTCTTGGAACACTAAGTAGTGATATCCCTCTATAGTTTGAGCATTCCATAGTTGATCCTTTCTTATGTATTGGTATTACTGTTCTCTTTTTCCAGTCGTCCGGGACCTGTTTGGACTTCCATGCTTGTTGGCATATTGCATGTAGTAGTTTGTCTGCCTCTTTCCCTTGGTTTGTAATCATTTCTGGATAAACTTGATCTGCTCCTGGGGCTTTTCCTGATTTCACTTTTCTTATAGCTGTTTGGATTTCTTCCATTGATATATCTACATCTTCAGCTGTCTCCTCTGGCTTACTTGTTACTCTTACTAATTGATCTTTACTCCTTGTTTCATACGTTCTGGAGGGATTGTGTAATTGGTGAAAATGCTTTTCCCTGTTTCCATGATTTCGCTGTCTTCTTTCATTATTTCTCCTTTGGCATTCTTAATTTGTCGTATTGGGCATGCTTTGGTCTTTCTCATGCTCTTCATTGCCCCCAGAACAGCTTTTGATTTCCTTGATAGCTTTCTTGAAGTCTTTGTCCAAACTCTTCCCATTGTTCCTGTTTTGCTTTCCTAACTTCCACTTTGGCGATATTTCTTTTATTCACGTAATCTATCCTATCCTCTGGTCTCTTTGTTTGCAGCAAGTATTTCTTCCAGCATCCTTCTTTTCTTTGACATTAGTCTTGACATTCTCATTCCACCATGTTGTTCTTATCCTATCTCCTTTAATTTGTTTCCTGCCACAGACTTCTTCAGTACAACTGAGGAGTATTTCTTTATACATCTGCTAATTTTCTTCTGTTGTGCTATCATTCAGATCTATCTGTCTTTCACTGATAAATCTTTTTATCCTAAATTGGTATACCTGTTTTACTACTGGTTTATTTAGTTCCTCTATTTTGAGTTTAGTAGCTTTCTTCTCTTTCCTTTTCTGTTTGTTTTCTTCAGTCAGTAATCTCATTTTGGCAATCACTAGTGATGATCACTACATATTTCTGCTCCTCTGTTTACTCTTGCATCCAATGTACTGTAAAAAAAAAAAGGGAGCTGCTAACTATTATGTAGTCTATCATTGACTTTTCACACCTGTCTTCATTTACTCTTGTATATTTGTGAATATCTTTATGAGGAAAAATGTGTTGGCTATTTTTATGTTATGCTTTAGGCAAAAATCTATTAGTCTTTCTCCATTAATTTGGTCTCTTCTTCTTTACCTATTACTCCTCCTGACTTTTCTACATTGTTGCCTACTCTAGCGTTTAAATCTCCTAAAAGTACTAGTTCTTCTGCAGCTATTTGTAGATCGTTTTCGAAGATATCTTTTTCTTCTTTAGTTGCGTCTTCGTTTGGTCCATAAGCTATTAATAATTTAATTTCTTGTCCTTTTGGTTTAATATTTACCTCTAATAGCCGTGGGCTTATACATTTCCAGCTTTCTAGTAGCTTTTCATGCCTTTTAGGCACTAGAGGCCTACTCCTGCTCTAGCTCTATCTTTGACATCTGCTCCTGAGAAGATTAAAATATGCTTCGGTCCTAAATTTTCTTTTCCTTGTCCTTTTTTCTTTGTTTCTCGAATGGCCAAAATATCTACTTTGATTTTTTTTCCATTTCTTGAACTAATTCTAACTCTTTTCCATTCATTGCCCTAACTTTCCATGTTCCAAAACTCAGAGTTTGTATTCGTTTCCAAGTTCGTCTTCGAATAATCAAGCCGGTTATATTGCATTTATTTCTCTGAATCGGTTTGGTTTTGGAAAAGCAGGGGATTAGCCCACTGTACCCTAGGTAGATGGTGGGGCTGCCACCTTGAGGCCCTCTACCAGGCCTTGTTATTTTCTGTCAGGGTTAACTCCTTTAGCCTTGAGTCATTCAAGACCAGCCTCCAATACAGCAGGTTGTTATTTTATGTATACCCGAAACGTCACGTGTTTGTTCTGTCTTTATTAGTGGAGTTGTCAGGTTACTGTCATATGGAGGCCTTTGACTCCACTGTGGCTCCTTCGTATTATTCACAGCTATTTAGATAGTTCACATTGCCACATCTCTTTGTTGTTTACGTTATTTATCTTTTTTAATTGCTAGATCTATATTCTAGATATTTCTCGTTTGTTGCTTGACGAAGGGTTATACAAGGAAACGTCACGTGTTTGTTCTGTCTTTACTAGTGGAGTTGGCACTTATTGTCATATTTTGCCTTTCTGTCAGGGTAACTCCCTTAGCCTTTGGTCGGTCAAGACCGGCCTGTCCAAGACAGCAGGATGTTTTCTGTCAGCGTTAACTCCCTTAGTCTTTGGTCGGCGAAGACTCACCTGCAAGGCAGCAGGAGACTCGTGGAGGGTGGGATCTACTCCCGTACAGGTGCTCACCTGTCCACTGCCCGGTTGTATATTTATAATGCATAGATTATCCCCCACGAAAGAGGATCTCGGCGAAATTACGCCAAACTTCACAAAAACTGTAAAATTGTAAACATCAGAAAGGGACAGAAAAAGTTAATGAAGATGACCGCTTAATGCTGGCTGGCAGTTTGTTCCAAGTAGTGTGTTAAATTATATGCTGTCCCCGACGAAATTTGGAAATTAAAACCTATAAAAAAAATTTGCCAAGAAAATTTGCCAAACTGAAATAAAAAGGGCCAAAAATGCCAAAACTTACACAAAATTGCCCAAACTTACCTTTACTTGTGATGAAATTAGAGGAAAGAAAAAGATGAAAATTTACATCACCTATACTGTCCTAATAACACATGCACTCCTTTTGAGGGAAAAATAGCTCTTAAGTTCTTAATTAACGAGGACAAAATGCAGGTTTCATTTGTGACAAACTTTGACCGATTTTGGTTACCTGTTTTTTTTAATCAAATGAGACTGTTTTTCTTCTTCTTTTTTTTTAAATTTGATTTACCCACATCCACAACTGAGGTGATCTCGTGGGGTTTTTGGTGGGATTTTTAAAATTTTCCCGGACTGCCCTGTAAACAGCCAAGCTACGCAGAGTGTTGTTATCTGCACATGGGACCTCCTTTTCATCGTCCGTCTCCGAATTGGACTAGGTGTTGTTCTACCTACCAGGACCATGCGGGGGGGCGGTTAGATTTTGCTCGAAAAAACTCGAGAACATTTTTTCAACCGTTGGCAGGGCTCGAACCCACTACCTTTTGGTTGAGAGGCCGACACCTTGCCTCTGGACTATCGAGTCCCCTGAAGTGAGACAGGACACTCGACGACTGCAAATCTGATGACGTCAAAACTCCCAAATCGTCAAACAAAGATAAAAGATAAAGATAAAGATAAGATAAAGATAAAGATAAAAGATAAAGATAAACGATAAAAGTAAAGACAAAGATAAAAGATAAAAGATGAAAATATAGACAAAGATAAAGATAAAGCTACAAGATAAAAGATAAAAGATGAAAATATAAACAAAGATAAAAGATAAAGATAAAGATAAAGATAAATATGGATGTATAGTCCGTATCCTCGCATAAATGCAGACTCACCGACGGTACATCATTAATTTATCCTCCTGAAGGTCATTTCATTCAATGTCCTTTTCAAATCCCATACAGTACACAAACCTGTTTGCTTCTAGTGTTAGGATGTCCGTATTATTATTAGTATTAACGCTCTGACACTACAGTATCTTTCTTTCTTATAGCTGGGTTACTCATTCACACCTGAGTCAAGTGAGGAAGTAGAGTGAAGTACATTTCCTAAGAGTACAACGTTGTGAAGAAAGAAAAACAACAACAACAACCCATCTATGCCAGCAGCGAGGTTTGAACCAGTGTCGTCTACAAGCTCACAACACTAGGACGGTTCACCTACAACGTCTCAAAATGTTGTGGACTTGGACAACATAATTCTGGGCCGACGCTTGGGGGACTCGGTAGTCCAGAGGCAATGTGTCAGCCTATTAACCCAAAGGTAGTGGACGAGCCCCGACAACGGTTGAAAATTGTTCTCGAGTTTTTTCGAGTTAAATCTAGCCCCTGGTCCAGGTAGGTGAATGAGGTCCCGTGTGCACATCATCACACTCTGTGCACGTTAAAGATCACGTGGCTGTTTATACAGGGCAGCTCGGGTTAACTTAAAAATCCTACCAAAAATCCCGAGATCACCCTAGTTGTGGCTGTGGGTAAATCAAATCAAAAGCACAGACGTGTCACTGTCAGCCTAGCCCAATGGTTCTTGACATGGATTCAATCGGACCCCAAGGGATTGGGGAGTCAGTCTCAGATAGAGGTTTGGTGAAAGTCAAGACACACACTACACACGGTGTCGGTGTGTGTGTGTGTGTGTGTGTGTGTGTGTGTGTGTGTGTGTGTGTGTGTGTGTGTGTGTGTGTGCGTAGTGTCCGTTTCGTTCACCCGACTGAAGGGTTCAGCGAATGCACGTATGAAACTTGCGGGGTTCAATAGCTCCAACAAGGTTAAAATTGAGAATCACTGACCTAGCCCGATTTGGTATTTTCAAGCCCCGACGGTTTGAGAAGTCTTCTCGAGTCAGTCTTGCTGTGGAGTTTTTAAAAATAATAAAACCTACCCCCCCCCCCCCGTCCACCTGCTCCAT
>JAXRKP010000493.1:72500-257500 GCA_037039925.1 Doris montereyensis
ATTTACCATGTCCACCATATGCGGTGGTCTCAGGGTGAATTAAGGTGAAATAGCAAGATAAAAGATAAGTGAAAGAGTGAAAGGAAAGAGTAGCACCTACCAGCAATATGCAGCAATCACCCACCAATAAATCAGGATAGCAGAAGGAAAACCTGCTCATATGTTTTCAACTTGCATTTCCTCAGTAAAAGAAGTCAAATAAAACAAATGACAAGACATGAAAACAATGCTATTCTATGACCATTAACTTTTTCTTTTCTTTTTATTGATGATTTTACAACAATACAGGTTACATTCATTACACTGTACATGAAGCAAAAAGTTGTCATCAACACATGGGTTGTAAGTTGAGGCCACAGTGAGTGTGAGGGGAGGGGAGAGACGGTTGGACGTGGTGTAAAGTAAAGTAAAGTACCTTCAAGGCCGCTGTGGCCCACAGAGCAGAAGCTTATCCCAGTTTCCATAGCGTGAAGCGGGAACATGTGACAAAATCACCTCCCGTTGGACACAGGCCGCTAGTCAGACGCAGGTTGTTTTTTTTACACCCAAGCTAGTGCTTGTACCCATTTGCACATAGGTAGAGTGGGGAAAATGCGTGTTACGTGTCTTTCCCAAGGAACACAACGTCAGACATAGTGTTGCTATAATTCAAACTCGGGACCTCATGATCCCCAGTCCGACACCCTAGCCACTTGGCCACTGACTTGGAGTGAGAGCACTGTATCATACTCGTAGTGAACAGAAGAATACATGACAATGTGGTATCTATACACATGTATTATTATTATTATTATATCATGTACAATTAGGACAGCTGTGATTGGTCCACATTTTGCTCAGCTGAAAATATAAACGAAATAGAAATATGCCACTGAAACACAATTCAGCTGAACATAAAATTAAATCAAGAAATTGGATTTTTTCAAACTTATAATTAAGTTTAAACTTAGATCGATCTACACATCAGCCAGTCAATGGATGAGTGTTGTAAAAATCAGTTTTGAATTGTAACACTACATTATGTTTTGAAGAAACTAAATCACTTTTGAATTGTAACTAAATTATACTAAATCATGTGTTGTTAAAATCAAAAGCAGTTTTAAATTGCAACTAAATCATGTGTTATAAAAAAGTTTTAAATTGCAACTAAATCATGTGCTTTAAAAAGCAGTTTTAAATTGCAACTAAATCATGTGTTGTAAAAAGCAGTTTTAAATCGCAACTAAATCATGTGTTGTAAAAAGCAGTTTGGAATTACAACTAAATCATGCATTGTAAAAAGCAGTTTTGAATAGCAACTAAATCATACATTGTAAAAAGCAGTTCTATAAATACACAATAATATGCTTGTAATAATGATAACAACATACGTAAGGTTAACTCACAACCTGTGACACAATGACACGAAGAAAGACCTGAACAGGGGGAACACATTTCTTAGCTTGATAAACAACCTTTCCTTCTGTGTGTATATCCTGTATTTATTTTCATAATTTCAAAAGCTACAAAACCAAAATTCAATAGTTCTGAAACAGAAAACACAAACTTTCATTTTCTGACACCCCAAATACGTAGACAATTTTTTTACAAATTTTCTGTGTTGTCTATCATTATTATTAAACTTTTCCAATGTATTGCTATCCATAAATTAGAAAGCTATGACAACAACTATAATTACTACAGCTATTACTTGTAGTAGTACATGTATATAATAATAATAATACAGTGGAACCTCTCTAATTGGGAAACCTGGTCATCTTTGCATTTTAACTCTCTAAACAGGAAAAAGGTCCCCAGGTAATCGGGACTATTTTTTGCGGGCTTGCATTGATTATCATCACCATTTCCCAGAATTATTTATTCCAACACTCACTTGCTATTCAAATTTGGTTTATGTGTCAACAAAACATCAATTATAACACCTGCGTTAGTGCTACACGTGTTATACATTACATAATATCTACACGGGTCGCAAGTGCCAGTTTAAAAACGACTATAAGCCAGACGCACAAGGCATCAATTACGGAGGTGTGAAAGCAGACATCGAGACAGACCTTGCTCATTCACCTAACAATACAGTACGGTGTTGACATGGGGTGGCGCTTAGAAAGCAGACTCGTGTACTGTCATAACCTTTCATTACCCGCTTGACCTCTCAATCACATGCGAGGAGATTTCACGATCCAACATGCATTCTTTCTTGATTACATGTCTTCTCTATCTATTGTCCAACGAAGCTCGACTATGAGTGGCACCACTGATGAATGCCAATTGCCATATTGGTTTTAATAAACCCGTATTGTGGTTACAATAAATCGTTCGTTTAATTATGTATTTTACCACTCACAGAAGGGCTTTAGCAACTCAAACTGTTGAGGAAAAAGTAAAATCCCTAGGTCCCTGGGCAATCGGGAAACTCGGCTAATCAGGACAATTTCACAATCCACTGAGATTTACCAATTACAGAGGTTCCACTGTACATGTATTATGACTACTTGACTCACTCATGTTGATATTGTTTGTGCAAGTGCAAAAGTTAAAATGGCTGTTTTATTTTAGGTTAAGGTTATAATACTGATTTTGTGTATATATATATATATATTATTGTGTGTATATATATATATACACATATATATATATATATATATATCATAGAAAAGATAGTAGGATAGGACATGTCATGAACCATAAGTACAAGTCTAAGGTGTGATGGATTGATTGATTGAAATTTACCCTGTCCACCGTATGCGATAGGCTCAGGGTGAATTAAAAGGAAATAAGCAAGATAAAAGAGAGGAGAAAGAGAGAAAGGAAAGAAGTAGGATCTATCAGTAATATTAATACCCGCCAATTGCCCACCTAAGGTGTGAAGCTTTAGAGTAAAGACAATGGCCAATTTCATTTCAGTGACAAGTGTGTATGTGTGTGTGTGTGACAATGGTAACGATGGAATAAGTCATCACATGGTCAGAAAGATTGGAATGTTGCTTTTGGCAGTGCAGGTTTTAGTTTTTTAAAAATGAATTGAGAAAACTTTTCAACCCATTGCTCTTTTGGGCGAAAGCCGACACTTTGTCTCTAGAGTACCAAGTCCTCCGTGTGAAGCTTATGAAGACAGCGACCAATGTTAATTAAAATGGAATTTACCCCTCATCCACCATTTGCAGTGATTTCAGGGTGAATTAACTTTGTTTGCTTGTTTCATTGAAATGTACCCGTCCACCGAATGCGGTGATCTCAAAGTGAATTAAGAGGAAGCAGCAAGATGAAAGGATGTGTGAAAGAGTGAAAGGAAAGAAGTACGGCCTACCAGCAGCGCCCCCCCTCCCCATCAACGGCAAATGTATGTCATCTTACTGACATTATGGTGCATGTGTGACATTGGTAATGATGTAATAGGTCATCACATGATGGGTGAGATTGGAATGTTGCTTTTTGGCAGTGCATTGTTTGTTGAGAATCGAAACATTTTCTAACTCTTACATTACAAATTACATGACAATAGCTTTGGTGATTTCATCATGCAAAATGAAATTCTACACTTTAGTCATTCAACAAGTATCGCAGGCTTTGAAGTAATAGTAATGTAGATTTGAATGTAGGTTACTTGATAGAAATGCTGGAAGAAGGTTTAAAAATATGGTGCTGAAAAAAAATCCCATCAAAAACTTAGACATATAAAAAAAAACAAACACAACAGTCCATATTAACGTTTAAAATCAAAAACAAGATTATTTAGAACTTTAACCCAACGAGACAGTCATTCAGAAATTGACATTATATAAATGATTGGCTTTGCGTTAGATAGTAAAAAAGAAAGGTAGTTGAGGTACGATAACTGATCTCATAATTAAAAGTTACATGTACATGCGTTGTGTAAAAGTTTTCATTGGGTCCATCAGTAACTCACAAAAAAAAGTATTGTAAAGAAAGCAAAAACTAACAATCTCAAATAAACAGCATGTATACGTCTGTCAACCAAAAACAAATTTCAGCAGAATTCAATTATCTGTAACATGTCAATTACAAGAGGATAAAAAATTAATTACGATGATGTCATTTCCCTGAATAGCCCAGTGTTACAAACTTCCGGAGACCCTCATAGGGTTACATGAACATATTTAGCAAATATAAGACATTACACTTCAATTTACAATCAAAATGAGTGGGTGGAAAACATTCGTTGCACCATTCAGATTCAGTAATTTTTCTGTTTGAAATTTGAAGAGTAGTCTTGATGGTAGATGATCTAGCATGAAACCCCAGGAGTACTGACATTTTACACCAAAATGAAGGGCCGACAGACAAGGTTAGATTACCACTCACGTGAGGTCATCATACGCGTATCTACTTCGGCTACATGTGTAACATCTCAAGCCCCGTTATGTATCCATACATTATATGCAAAACTTATTTTCATCTGATTGACCTTTGGCCCATTAGCTGTATGACATTGACAACAAGATAAATCAATAAAAAAAATTTAACTTTGTACCCTGGGACATTAGTCTGTCAATAGTTACAACAAAATCAATGGAGCACCTGCAATAATAAAAGTCTGGAATGTATGTAAAAATGGAAGGAAGAGGAGGCAGGGGCACTGAGGGGAAGTAGTAAGTAAGGAGGTTATAGGTGTATCACCTTTATAACATGTGAAATGACAATGTTCAAAATAAAACATTAGTATATTTAAGTATATGGCAGCAAAATAAAAGCACAGCCACAAGAAGTTAAAGCTAACACAACATCTTTGGACAGAGAGAGAGGAAATTAAAATGTGCAAAATTTAGATCCAGTTGTGTATAAAATAAGGAATGTAAAGTGAACACACGAAAGTTAAACATCCATTTCAGTAAAGATTGAAAGCGAAAGAAAAAAAGTATTTTCACAGGAATGTCCATTTAAATTTACATTATTCTATAGAAACACCATACCGTCATGGTTAAATGTAAGTTTTAATGCAACAAAAATCTTGACATGAATGAAAGATCATACAATAAAATAATTATTATACTAAAGTTAAATACATATAATACATGACTAATGTATAAAAAATCCCACGCTGGATTATGTTTTCTCAATACACATAACTCATAAATTAACATTACATCAGTAGTTTAATTACAATTTCTTTGGAAGATTTGGACTAGTGTTATGGAATTTAAATCTTCTTCTTTAAATTTTCAGTTTCTTCCTTATCAAAGAGTTCTGAGGGGCACTGAGCAGAGGTGACTGAACTTTGATCTATCGTATTCGTACCCCTATTTGAAATTAAATTGCACAATAATTTCCACAATATTTCAATGTGCTCTGAAACAATTGCTTTGCTTTGAATTAGCCATCACACATTTGTCAAACACACCAGACTAGACCTAGTGGTTGTGTTAGAGTTCGATTAGATATGGTCAGGAGTGATATGTGATTGGATGAACATGTGGTTTCCCAAAGTGGGGGATGGGGGGAAGGTGATGTAGCAGAGAGTTTATGGTGTCCATCCTACTGTAAACATGAAACAACTAGGAACTGGTGGAATGCCTGATTTTACACAGACCCAATGTGACAGTGATGATAAAAACATCAGTTTTGTTTGCTTGTTTCATTGCAATTTACCCTTCCATCGTATGCGGTGATCTCATGATGAATTAAGAGGAAAAAGCACCCTGCCCTAATGTGACAATGATGATAGAGACAGCGGTTACTTGCTGCTGAGTCAACAAAGGCTATTCTTAGGAGTAGTGCCAACAACTTTCAACTGAGCTCTACCCCTACATTTAAGCACCAGCCACCAGCGCAGGCAAACGTGCTGACCGATAGTGATCACTTGAGGCGAAGAGAAGGTCTTAGGGTAATTCAATGGCAAAGAAAAATTCATGGAACACAACACGTGACCAAATGCAATCGAAAATAAGCAACAAACAACCCATGAAAAATAATAAATAATGCGAAATTCCCATGAAAAATGAAAGGAATATTTCCTTGAAAAAGAAAACTACAAAACCCAAAATAGCAAAACCTTGCTGCCTTCTCTTCCCAAAAGAGTTCAGTAAGTTTAAGCTTAAACTTAAGTGATTAATGTAACAAAATGATGAAAAATGTTCAAGATATGACGTCACATGTATTATTACAAACATGCACTACATTGTACATATTTATAAATGTATAAATATTGCTCGTCTTGGCAAATGAAGCGTTTTGATATAAACAGTGTACTGAAATTGGAGTGATATGTCATATATATATATATATACAGCCTGTAAATGCTGAGCTCACAAAAGGGACCTTGTTTAATGTAATAATAAATAAATTAAGCAGCATGCAAGCAGAAAACGCAAGATAACAAAAGTAAAATGCTTTGATAGCTTTGCCCGGCTGCTCATCAATACTGAGTAGAAGCAGTATGGCTTATACCTAAAGTAAACTGAAGGTCTGTTTCCACAGAGTACATCGGATATGCGCATCTTGTAATGTTTTGTTTCCATAAAGTGCTTATCCGATATGTGTAGATGTTATTTCTGCATGAGGGGACTGCACTTTACGTGTAGAAAGCTTGTAGCAAAATGGCTGCAATATACATTATCAAATGCCTTTGAGCATTCTTGTAATTGTGATCGGTGCTCTATAAATTCCATATTATTATTATTATTATTTTATTTTTATATTCGGTATATTTTAAATACTCACTATAAACAGCGTCGTGGACAACTTTCTTAATCTGGGGACACCGAACACGAATCTGTGATATTTGTTCCAAATTACATCACATGATTTTAACCCTGGCTGAGATGAATGAGTCACTAACAAAGTACATCGCGTCTCCTTGTTAAAACCCCTCAGAGCAACTTATTTGAAAAGAATGTAGCAGAAACGTGACAAATTTTAATCTTTTGAAAAGACGTGCATATCGGATATGCTCCATGGAAACTGGGCCTTTACAGTGTGAATACAACTCAACATAACAATAATAATAACACTGTATTCTGTGACCCCCCCCCCCCTTTCCACGGCGGCGGGTTTTTTGCATTGTATTATCGTTATCAGTCAGTAAAGTTGCCCCGCTAAATAATAATGGATTAAATATAACAACAAAAAACTTGTGTTCATAAATGAAATAAAACTACAAGTAAACAACAACAAAATTAATTGAACACATTGGAGAAGAACACATAATACACCATCATGCATTTTCAGTTTCCATTGACATGCCTTACAAAGCAACTTCCACCGCTGTATTAATGAATGAAAACTAAATTTTGCAGAGACACTTCTCAAACATTAATAAAAAAAAAGAATGTTAAAAAGGGAAACTTAGCAGCAGCACAATGTATTTATAGCATAAATTTAATTCATTCACTACCAAAGCCACACGTGTCATAGCTGTGCAACTGCCTACAACTGTGCGCAACTCGGTTTTTCTCCAGGGATCAACGAGCATATCGCATTCTTCCGACTTTCCATGGTAGTAAATTGTATTTCATTGAGAAATTTTGTTTTGGTGAAATTTTTTTCAGTGCTTTATTGTGGCATTGCCTGAGCGCTTGTCTCACCATTTGCCTCATCACAAATTAGCTTTTAAAGGGCCCTATTGTCTTATCAAACTTGCCATGTACAATATTTCTATATCACAACAACTTTTGTTCCAGTTCATAATATTGGAGTTCTATTCTTCAGTTGTATGCTGTAAAGGTTTGAGATGACAAAAAAAACAAACAAACAAAAAACCCAAAATGAAACACGACATTGTAAAATCTATTGCGTGAAACAAAGTTTTCTCTAATGTACGTGTGGTAGTTGGGCAAAACTTTGAAAACCTCTTCTCAGCCGACGCAATCCTGTGTCCATGTTCATAAAACAAATGTGAAACTTGAAGGGTAATCATGGTGGATCTCAGTATATGTTCGTTGGAAAGAAAGGGGAGTAGGGGGGGGGGGGGGTGCATGGTTGCATTGGTGGTGGTAGGCCTTAAAACACATGTAAATAAACTTTGTTTCTAATCAATACTTCACAATATTCACAGACTTTTAAAATCAGGAGGAAACTTCTAATGCCGCCAACAGGCAGGGTTGTAACAAGATGAGATATTCACATAAACGTCGTGTCGTCATGGCTAGGCTTGTTCTTCGACCTGGCCTCAAACAGCTCCCTTATGAGGGAAGCTTTCTCCTTCTCCAGCTGAGATATCTGATTGCTTTTAAAATCCATTTCCTGTTAAGTAAAAGACAAATAGAAAATCAACGTAATTATTATAAAAAAAGAATGTAGGTGATGAAAAACATCGGTCTTCAAACAAGCTAAAATCAAAGACTTGTCACAAGGCCAAAAGCCACGAAATGAGCACATCGCAGAGCACCTAATCAGCACTAGATCAAAGTCAAAACAAAAACTAAAAAAAGAGAAAGATGGATAAAGTCCATATCCCCGCACAAGTACAGTCCTTCTCAACTCCTTGGGGAGCATTACAGCAATCTGTTAGTTTAGGCACTTTGTACTAACACTCTGACAAACAGCAGAGTGAAGTAATACCTGAGCCAGCCATGGTTTTTGAACCAGTGTCGTTATGATTACAAACTATTAGAGGGCACCTGTTGTGTATATGATCAGCATAAGATGGAAGTCAAAGGAAAACTATTCATCTCATCCTCTAGTTATCAACTTTCCAACCTTTCCCTGAAAAAATGACAGTCACTGATGTGGAGGGGAGTACGCCTGTTGATACTGAGATATATCTCAGTTTGACTATGTCCAAATTTCCCAGCTGTCAGGCCAAGACAATCATACCATGCAGTCACCGAGGACATTGCTTTAAACTTCATATCAAGCAGTAACAATAGGACAAGACATCCTTAACAACAATTCTTCATATCATCTGTGAAATTGTCTAAACACCTAAGTCTGCCAGTCATAATTCTTCAGGAGATGCAAAATATGTTATAGATAATTGAACCATATGCTATGCTTTTGAGAAGAAAATTGTTTATTTAGATTATGCACGTAAAAGAGCTTTTCTATTGGTTCAAGGCCTCCAATTTTTATAAGGACACGAACACGCATGTGTTTGATCATTTTAAGGACAAATCTTATATCTCATATATCGTGGACATACACGTTTAGACAGTTTCACTGACAATATGATGCTGAAATACATTTTTCCAACCATCCCTGGAGGCTACAGTCCAAGCTGCCCTAACGACTGCCCAAACGACCACCTGTCAAAAGTAAAGGACTCAGGGCTTATTGACCAAGGAGCTTAGGTTAATGTGAATGCATCGTAGTCATGTGCGTCGGTTATAGAAGACTTACATGTGAGCGCCGTCCTTACATAAAGATAAAGATAAGGATAGATTTATAGACCGTATCCCTGCACAAGTGCAGGCTCACCAACTATACAGCATTTACCCCCAGTAGGCCATTTCACTCAAAGCCCTCAACTCCCTGGAGAGCATACGGTACAGAAGCCTGTTAGGCTTTTGGACTGTATTACATAATTTACAACATGAAGGAGTCACAGTGAAGTGAAATCAAAGGTGATAAATGACAACAAGTGACAACGCCAGCAAGAGAAACAGACTATACATGTGACGTTTTGGCTATAACCCTTCGTCAGACAAGCAAGAAATATCTGAACACTTGTACAGGTACCACACAGGGTGATGTTGGAAGGAAAAACAGAAAACTTTCTCTTGGTGGAGTAGTCACTTGTTGTCATTTATCACACTACAAACATTTAACAATGACATCTCTTTCAGTGATACACAAGAAAAAGAAAAGAATATTAAAAAAAAAAATAAAGGCCTAGAATACTGACTAACCATAGTAATCAGTTTATACTTGTGAGGGCTTTCCTTCAAGATACAAGAAACAAAATTTCTCATTCAATGAATTTTCTATATCATAAAAAAAAGGCCAGGAAAAAATACAAGACAAAGATGACAACACTACAGGTCTCATAGAATAAAATAAACTTTAATGAAATACATGTCAAAAGGACAGGTTATATCCAAATATTCTAACAGACGAGCAAACACAACAAACAAAAACAAACGATAGGGGAAAACATCACTTTACCTCCATCAGTTTCCTATTCCTATTGACCAAAGTTTTTTCCTTGTCGCCAGCATTCCGACTAGTCGTCATGGCAAGATTCATATGAAGAGGGGAAACCCTAGGGGGAAAACAATCAAGACAAAAGGATAAAGATGAATTTATAGCCTGTATCCCCACACACATCCAGGCTTCCAGACCGTACATCATTTATACCAAAGCAAACCTTTTCATTCTAAGTCCTCATGAACTCCCAAGGGAGCATACAGTACATCACTCTTGACAGGATCTTTCTCAACCTATAGCTGGGAACTCATTCGCACCTGTCAAGTGAGGAAAACTGAGTGACGTATCTTTCCTAAGAGTACAACATTGTGGGGGGGGGGGGGGGGGATCACATGAGGCAGCCATGGGGTTTGAACGTTATGATTACAAGCTAACAACACTACAATTTAGCTACACCATATCCGTTGTCAAAACAAAGGAAAAAAAACTAAATAATAATAATATTTTATTTGGCAAGAAATTGATCTAAAAATTGCACACGTTGATGTAAGACTGTCAGCATTTGCATTACAAGTCCAGAGGTTTGGTAGTTTGGAATAGTGTCTAGCCGTTCACTGACTTCTTTTCACCACAAGTAATTTCTTTTTGTCCTAGGGCTTTGGCAGCGGCATTCTTGGAACAAATTACATTAGGGTTCATGCTTCATTGTAATTGTAAATGAAAAATTTTCAAGAAAATACTTGCAGTTGATAAAGAAGAAAAAAATCCCAGTAACTGGAAATGTTCAATCTTACAGCATCTGTTGTTCTTTTGCGCATTTGACAAATTTTTCCTACAGTTAATTGCGAGAAGTAAAAATCCCCAAACTCTGTATATATCTATAACATAAGAGCAATCTTAGAGGGTAAAAAAGTTATGAATTTCTTTTTTCTCAATCCAATCATTCATAATGATGAGAGTCAACGTCAAGCCAAAGGAAGAGGAGGAATTTAATAACTCATAAGACTGTAGCACTTACTTTTTCAGAACTCTCTACAAGGGCAGCAAGTTGTTGGTTCACCTCTGCCACCCGGGCTCTTTGAAAACTCATTCGCTCTTTATGTGCTTCCAAGGAATTATCCTGCAATTGAAATGACAGTTGATTCGATTTTAAATAACTACTAATTTAAAGAAACAAAATAAATATTTATTTCATATATATATGGCAACAGGGAAATTTGTGTTACTATTCATAATTTAATATTAATACCTGTACTTGATCTTGATTGATTTATTTTCATATATATTTAAATATATACATATATATATATATACATATAGTTCAGTTTTCATCTGTTTGCATTACTGGTTGGAAACAACTTTCTGAAGTCGACGCCACAACATGAACTGGTAATATTATCAACATACCACTGTTAGAAACAAAAATATTTCTTTAAAAGAAGAAAGCACAAAAAGAGATCACCTCTATAGCCTTGAATAAATCAAAAATTGCGCCACAAGATAGAATTTCAACACACAATTAAATGAGTGTGTCACCCACATCTTATGAAGGCAGTACTATTCACATCATAAAAAGATTCACCACGAATGAATAAAAGAAAGCAAAAGTCTAGAGGGAAAAAAACGTCCAGAGGAATAAGATCACAACTCTCCTACAGTTGTTGGCATCTTGTGCTTCGTGTCAATGATTATATCGATGGTGTCGGGCACAAACCAGCCAAGTTGATGTACACTAATTTTACAGGAAAGACAAAAAACTGAATATGTGTAATTCTCTTGAAAATTGGTTTTGCATCATAACATTTTGCATACATGAGATGGATGGGATGTTTGTTCTAACGGGCTAATTATTTTTTTACATGAAATTAATCCAATATAACTTCTTGGACGTGGCCGTTTTGAGACATAAGAAATTGAAGCACTCAACCATTTGTACCTTGACCGACCCATTCAGTTGAAATCTGACTAGGCAGTTTTGTGTCGATATGAAACACCAAAGCTCAACTTTGCCTGTTTGATCAAATGTAACTTTGAAGCATTTCTATAAGATAATGTCTTCTGCTATCTTTACACAGTGTAGCTTTAGTTTCTGTTGAGATGGATAGCTATTTTTCTTAAAATTGGAAATTTAGAGAACAAAAGAAAACAAGTACATCCTACTTTTTTTGCTTTCTGTTGTAATGAAGTTTGAACTATTGCATGAGTTAAATGCAAATAAATTCTCAAGTCATGTATATTGAATGAGGATCAATCAAAAAGTAATAGAGTTGCTCTATGGATAACACATTTCATAATAATTGAGAACAAAGTTACAGAACATTAAAATTCAAACGGCACGATAAAAGATTTTATAAGTAGATTGTCTGTAATTATAAGAGTATTTTTATAGGCATTCTCCTATCATCAGCTGAGTACACATGCATCACTGCCAACCTTTTAAAATTGTTAAATGGACTACGCAAACTAATTCTAACTTGCATGACGGACCTAATATTCCACAATAATTGATAATTTAGCCGAATTAACCCCTTTCAAATCCAAGGTAAATTTTTTAAAAGTCTGCCGAAATATGAGATAGTCTTGAAAACTCAAAATGGGATCACTACTTTCACTCCAATCTCTTGGAGTCCCTGCTGTTACCATAGGGTTTCTTGGGGTTTTTTAACCCTCATATGTGCACTTTTCAAGGTCAATACAGACTTACGAAACCACAAAAGTATACTGAACATGTTCGTGTTTAACGTACTGGTTGGTACGACAACATCAACTTACATTGTAGGACACCTTGCCCAGCATGGCTTGCTTATCACCAATCCCTGACAATTGTTTCAGGTACCAATCTCTTGCTGTGTCCACCATTGCCAGCCCTGACTGTAGAATAACTTTTTCCTCATCAAGCTGTTTCATTCTTTTCAACTGTTGTCAGAGAATGTCAAAAACAAATTGTAAAAATTGGAAAACTCAATTTATAATTTTCAATATAAAATAAAATGCATTTTGTACATCTAGGCTTATTTTTCAAATGTTGTATTTAACCCCTATCCATCTGAGCTACTATCAGCCCTAAGTGTTTCATCCAGGCTAACCCGCCCGAAGAGCATGCCTCCTCCCAACGTTCAATCCGGCATTATCTGCTTGACAACATCCACATCTGAACTACAAGAGCTCTTGGGGGGGGGGGGGGTGTCTGGAAAAGCCATTTCTGTCCGAAAAAGGACAAATCTAGTTTATTGTATTAGTGGATAGAGCAGTTCATTCCTGTCACAGTGATACCATGAAAGAAGGTCAGTATTGATTCTTTAAATTTATACAATTATTTTAGAAACCATACCGGCCTATCTTTCAATATACCTGTTGTACTACAAAATCCTGAAATTTTGTCTAAAGTATTGAATGTTGGTGCCCCTTCTAATTGTCACAATGTACCGTGTCCAAAAATAAATCTTTTGATGAATTGTCTTGACTATTGCCTTAGATCGCCCGGAAAATATGAGACCAATTCCGTGCACCTGTTATGAAAAGGTACCATCCCGACATCAATAAAAAAAGAAGCTTGGGAAGTTGAAACAGGGTCAAAAAGACACATTTGAAAGCCTCTCAAGGTTTTATGGTATTTCAAAGTATTATACTCTTTTCTTAGGTTTATGTGAGAAAAATATTAAAATAACAGAAAAGAACAAAAAATGATTTTCTCAAAATATTGTACTTTGTTCATTATTTTCTATCTCCTTTTTATCTCTGGACCTATCTTCATGAAATTTGGTATGAATGATGGTTGGGTGAAAACAAAAACAATGATCACATGTTTTTTACAATATATATTTATAGTTTTGTGAAATTTGAATTTTTTGTATAACATTTTTGTTTATTTTTGGGTTGTTCTCAAATGTTCTTTTCAAAAATTAATTTTTAAAAATCATGCCAATAAATCAAAAATCCGATCACCTCAAATTTAGATATTGTATCAAAAAAGATGTGCACAAGGTTTGAAAGCAATTTGTCAAAAAAATGTGAAAGCCTATCGATATTGAAGTTAAAAATTTGGGGCAAAATCGAAGATGGCGGTCTTTTCTATGGCAACTGGTGGTGGCAGACAAAAATGACTAAATATTTCAACTCAGCACACCATGTTCATTACACCTATAAATTGAGTTAAATTGATAGGACCAAAGAGAAATTTTTCAACCCAGAACCCGTTCCAATAATATATAGCCAAAAGTAGAATGGAGATCATCTTTGATATTATGGGATGGCTTAAAGTCTCGTTCTGACCCACTTTAGGGCTCATAGACAGTAGTTTCTTTGCACTGGTCAACACGTGTGTGGTAAATTACTAAATCTAGTGAGCTTACCAATACCAGGCCTTATACTGTGTTCCAATCATTGTTTCAGTCCGTGATTGCCAGTCTTCTAATATTACTACAATTTTCATTATAATCTAGTCTTCCTTATTGATATCTAAGAGATGCTCTTAGAAATAAAACTGAGAAGCGACACAGAAAAAAAAAGAATGAGTCTGATAAAAAAAAAAAAAAACACATTCTGGCAAACCACTGACGATTAAATGTTTAAACTGTGTCAGTATTTTAGACAATCACTTTTATACATGATGTTCCCAAATCTAAACTCTCCGTTTTCATATATATATAGAAATAAAATTTCCGTAAGCATTTTTGTCTGACATTCCTAAAAAATGATAACTCAGCGGGTTAAGCCACTCAGCAGGAACTCAAACTTTCACAGTACGCAAGGCTGACCGATAAATGAACCACGAAAAGGGTTAAGCAAAAGAAGAAAAACATACAACTTTTCCCCCACAAACCAGCATTGACAGATTATATTTTATATTACAATCAAATAATGTGTATCTCCACTGTTATGTAACAAACCATATTCTGATCGATTCCACTGGATAATGTGTGACGACGGCCAGATCCATGTCTCCTCACTGTTGCCTTTGGGGGAATTTGTTTTGATGGATCCCCTGCTTTTTTCTGGAATTGTTCGATGTTAGCTGACAATAGAGAAAGACATTATAAATATAATTTAGAACTCAGTGACATGGTCAGACTCAGTTCTGTGGCTGACTTCATCGTGTGCCAAACTAAAAGGCAGGGAAAAAATGCGTACATGTATGCGCACTCTCATGATATAGGCCTAGGAGTGTTTTTTCCACTTTCAACATGACGCGCTAAGGTTGATCCATCATGGCGAACCAAGAATGTGACAAAGAGCATTTTGCTAATGATGGATTTGTCCTAGAAAAAGAAATCAATCTATAACAAGAGATGTAAATGCCAAAAGCTTTTTGGACATCTTATGATGAAATCACGAAATAATGAAAATATCAATAACTTAAAAAAAGAAAGAAAAAAGAGAGAGAGAGAAACAGAGAGAGGGAAGGAGAGAGAGGGGGAGAGAGGAAGGAGAGAGAGGAGAGAGAGAGAGAGAGAGAGAGAGAGAGAGAGAGAGAGAGAGAGAGAGAGAGAGAGAGAGAGAGAGAGAGAGAGAGAGAGAGAGAGAGAGATTATTACAGTTATTGGTCTTGTTTGTTGATGTTTGTTCCTTTCAAATTGATCTAGATCTATGTCTTTATATCTACTACTGGTATCTAATAATAAAATTCAATTAAAGCTTGAATTCATTGAAATATTGACGGCATTCAAAAAGGTGCCCTTCATGCAGTTAGATCTAGATCTACAGTTTGTTTCCTGTCAGTGTGCAATTTCTCCTCGATTAAATAGCCAGGCGACTGAGACCAACCCAAAACAGGGACTGAGTCCGACCATGTCATTGAGTCCTACAATAAATATATTATCAAATATATTTAAAAAAGGCTTAAAGTAATGAAAGTAAAGAATTTTGTAGTTTTGCGATGAGCAAATGTCATTATAATGCAAAAACTTATTATTACAACATATATGTATTAGTATTATAGGCCTACCCAGATATAGGTAGAGAAAGATTTTGTCTGAGTGTTAGTACGAAAAGCCTAACAGGCTTGTGCACTGTATGCTCCCCGGAACGTTGAGAAGGACTTTGAATGAAATGGCCTGCTTGAGGATAAATGATGTACAGTCGGTGAGCGTGCACTTGTGTGGGGAAACAGACTATAAATCCATCTTCATCTTTTTATACATTTGATAAATGAAAACAAATATATTACATATATATATATATATTTAAATCATAACTGTCTTTGAACTATATATATACACTTACCATATATAGTGTTGTCATATTTTCCAGACTGTGTTGTCACTCTTTGACCGTTGCTTAGCCATTTCTCAGGATCCCCTCCTGCACCTTGATTAGCTGTCCATTCTCTCTGCCAATTCTTTAAATCTGTCAGAATATGTGGATTGGGATGTGTGCGAGGAGGAACTGCTGGTGGAGACTGGGACTGATAAAGATTGGGACCAGACTGAGATTTTCTCATGTGGCTGGACACATTACTGTAAGCATTTGTTCCCATTCGATTTGCACTTGTTCTTGGAGGTAATGCCGGAGGATTTTCCGGCTGATCAGTATTTCTTGGAAATCCTCTTACACCTGTATGCCCGCTTAAAATTGGTTGCCTTGATGGGCTCTGATGGCTTCCCATCACAGAAGGATAGTTCCTTACATCTGGCTTGATTGCATAAGTATTAAAATTGGTGTCATGCCTTACTGGGGATTCATCTCGTTGTGGTCTAAAAGAAGAGGTTTGTCCTGATGATGCATCATTTATTTTCCAGTATGCATTTGATTATCATTGTTATGTCGCAAATCAGTCTTCTTATGTGACTGTGACGAGTTATTATATGTCATATGTTCTTGAGATGTGTCATAGTAGCTATTCAATCCTCGTCTTGAAGCAGGAGCAGCATTATATACTGAATGAGATTCATTTCCACGATGAGGTTCCCGAGAAGAAGCATCGGTCTGCATTCTGTAATCATGGTAAGGTGCTCTGTTTTCCTTAGATGAAAATGATTTTCTTGATTCATTGGTTCGCCTCATGTTTAAAACCAGTTTAAGACCTGACACAAATCTATCAAAACTGAGAAGACCATCCTGTGGTGTCACTCTCCTCAGACCATCAACTACACCAGCTGGGAGACCTCGAACACCATCATCACTCCATCTACTTTCAATGTCCTTAAGACGGACAAAACCAGTTCGATTTTCATCAAGTATGTCGAAAAGAATTTTAAGTGATGATACAAATTGTTTAGGTAATCCGTCCATCGGTATTGTTTCAGTTCTGTTGTGGTAAACACCGGGGCCTGACATCTCTTTGGAATGTATTATAATATGAGAATAACTCACCTATTGATTCAGGGCATGTGAAAGATATAGATCTACATTGAAGCTCTACTGCCGTTTTATAATTTCATTTATCTGTGGCATATCAAAGTTTCCATAGCTGTTAACAATTCATAGATCTATAAAATTTCAGTTCCATGGGGTCAGCTCTGGATCTAGCCCTAAAACAAGAGTAATATGATAAACCCCTATCTTTCGAAGGTTTACAAATGTGGACAAATTTCTAAGTTGTGATTGGTTGTTGATAAAACAGAAGGCCAATCATAACAAATAACTTGCTTATCAACGTATTCCACAGTAAATTTTTATAAGCATATACTTAATCTATTAAAGAGCCGCCTGCTGGTAACAAAATAAATTAAAGTACAAACATGTAATCATAATAATATAGATCTAGTTTACAATGTGTAAAGCTATGAAACACATCAATCCACTCCAATTTAATCCCTGATTTCAGAAATGCACCATAATATCAATAATACGAAGGAACCACAGTGGAGTGAAGTCAAAGGCGAAATATGACAATAAGTGTCAACTCCACAAATAAAGACAGAACAAACACGTGACGTTTCGGGTATAACCTTTGTCAGACAACAAACGAGAAAAAGCAATTTTTAAAAAAAGATAAATAACGTAAACAACAGAGAGATGTGGCAAAATGAACTATCTAAATAGTTGTAATAATAATAATATCAATAGTATCATCATTATTGATATTGTGAGTATATCATTACGTATGTAGTATTATTACTATCATATGTATTATCATTATTATTATTTCTATTTTTAGCATTAGTATTATTATCATTATTAATATTAATAATATTATTATTATTATTATTATTATTACTATTATTATCGTTATCATTATCATTATCATTATCGTTATCATTATCATATTATTATCATTATTATTATTATAATATTATTATTATTATTATTATTTTTTTATTTTTTTTTTTTTTTATTTTTTTTATTATTATTTTTTATTATGATTATTATTATTATTATTATTATTATTATTATTATTATTATTATTCTGATGATGATTCTTATTATTATTATTATTATTACTATAACGACTTTTCTGTACCATTTAATTTCGAATGCATTTAACACTTTAATAATATTCTTGTGAAATGTCCATGTCTCATATACATGTTGCTATGGAAAAAATACAACATTGCATGATCTTTAGTTTTGTTTCTTTGTTCTTTGAAGCCAATAGAATCATAAATAAATGTTGTAAGTAAAAACAGAACTCAAACAATAGAAATCCCCATTTATTCATTTCCCTTTTTCTTTCACAGCATTGTCACTGCTTGAAAACAAACACCAAAGATCCTTCATTGAGTCAAATGTTTGCATTGTTATCGAAGATTTCACCGTAGTCACTTAGCAATAGTTTACTTCACACTTCACGCTCATTGGCTATCTAGGTGGGAGACGTGAAAGGTTACATACAACAAAATTGCAGATTGTAGAGCCCCCTAGCCGAACGAACACTACGGGCTGAGATACGTTTAGAGAAGGTAAGCTTGCTATGAAGATTGAGGAAGAATGATTGTCTTATATTTAGATCTACTTTTAATGAATTTGTACACATTTTTATCGTAAAACTTTACCCAGGAAATATAATCTTCAATGATGAATTAATCTTTATAAATAGTTAGATCGAGGAGTAGATCTAGATTCTAGGCCCATTCTGTTTTGGTCGGCAATGTCAACAAAGATGGCGACGGTCTAGAATCTAGATCTAATCTAGTAATGTTGTCTTACATGTGCTCAAACTGAGCATTCTTATTTAATGTAGTCGGTAATATAGGGATTGAAAATAATAGAGTAAATTGTCGTCTTGATTTCGGTAACCCTCGTTTATCTCAAGACAACAAACTTCATGATACATACACTCCAAGTTAACATCTTACTTCTTACATTATTTACACAGATCACAAAGTAGAGCTGGATGACGCAAACTCATTGAAACCGATAATTATTTTGTATTAGTTCTACTGTTCTAGATATAGATCTAGAGTGGTGTAAGATGAACTCGGCTATGACCAGTAAATGCTGGTTTGCTACGCCAGGATTTCCCATTTCCTGCAACAAACCTGCCTCTCAGCGCAATGCCCGGCATTTGCCAGGAAGGAAGGACAGATCAAGAGAGACCTGAACATTCTTTCTTCTTGTTTCCTTCTTACTGACATACACTCATCCTCTTTTATTTTTAATCTTCTTTTGTAAACAGGAAAAACTTCAAAAGGACACATTCAGGCTCATAAGCTTACGCCCAAACGGCATTTGGTAGAGCCTATATCCACAAGGGCGTGTTAATCATTATCTTTGCCTAAAGCAACTGGTAGTAACGATGCTAACAGCTGTACTATGCATGAAGTACCCTTGATTTTATACAACTTTCATGTATTGGTCACCGCTATTGTAAAATGGAATGATCCTACTACGACAAGTCCGTGGCTAGAGGGGTGTTTTTGTGAGCTGGTCTGTTTTGAGAGTGTGTGTGACAGAGCTGATAATAAGAATGTGCGTTTGCCTAAATAGGTAGTTGGTCTTGTTGTCTCCTACTAAATTGAAAAGAATGTAATCATCCTAGCTTGGCTTGAGTGAGACCAGAAGATTGCCATGCGACTGAATTCAATAGATTGGTGATGACCTGGTCAGAAGTCACAATTTCCTGTGAACTCATCAAACTTCATGGGAAGCCTCACGCCATGGCGATGACTGTCAGCGAGCCAACTAGCGTGTGTCAGCCATTGTACTAGCTGAGCGAGCCGCTTTTTTAAGTGTTAAAGAGTTCTCTTTATTTCAATACTATTGGATTGACAATAGAAAGTGAAGGCTCTCAGTTCAATAAAAATCATTCTTGTTTTTTCCATACATAATAAATGGGAGGAGTACCATACTGGGGTATCCTATTTTTCGCTAGGTAGTAAGATTCATTCAGTATGCAGCATCTATGCAGTTTTATGCAAATTAGTTTACCTTACTGAAAGAACGCATTCTCAAGACCTGTCGTATAGCTCAAAATTCCTCATTCCCCAGTTACTTGGCAAAGTGGTAGACTTCAGTCCTCTGTAATGGTAGCTCATTTCTTAATATCTTACTGTGTCACAGATTCCGTCTCATTCTCAATGTGTCAGTCTCTTGTCAGATGTCTGAGTTTCATACTGTATCACCTTGTAAGAGAGAGAGAGGAGGCGAGAAGAGAGTGCAATCTCACATTTTTCTTTCTCTTTCTTTCTTTCTTTATCCCCCACAAAAAACCAAGCCCCAACTTTTCATGTCACCCCTTCAAAAAAAAAAAACATTCTCTATTATATTATCCCTTGGTTGGGATCTGACTATAGTACTCCTTCTCAATAAATAACAAGATCTATTGCGTTCATTTTTTTTCTTACACTGGGGGGTGGTTGTTTTGCTGTTAAATGTAGCTAAAGCTAAGCTGATGTTACATTGGCCGTGTTGATGTTATGAGGGAAATTTGGGACATTCCTCGGCATCGACAAATCAAAATGCACAGCTTATACAAATGGGTCATATTTATTACAAGATGGACGATTTTTAGATATCTTCCAACACTCTATGGTGATTTATTGACACAAATATGTACCTTTCTTTACGTGACCTCTATTCCAAATCTGTAGGTAGCCCAGCTGATGTTATACCATTCTAGTTTAGATCTAAATCTAGTGACCTACAGTGAATGCACTTGCCAACCATACTGATAGATCATGATACTGGGTCCAGATATTAATATCTGGATCTAAATTTGGAGCTACAAACATATTCATGGAATAGAGTTTTTTTACTGAGTGACCACTATTAATGAGTAGCTGAGAGTAAAAATATATGTTATTTGTCGTTAGTATCGCACATGTATGGCCGATTACTGACGACGGATCAAGTAGCAGTTTGGTACTCAGATGCATTCTCTTGGTGAGCGCGCCGTTTCTTTGCTCTTTCAACGTCATTCATTCATTATTTGCCATGCTGACCGCTCTACCTCAATCTTGTTTGAAAATGTATTAATATACTCAAGACAGTGAACTGTTTATTGAATATATCAATTCAAATGTCAGTGAGAACGGACGGTGGGACAAGTCATTGATTCAGAAGTTTTTTACTTTTGTTTGCTTATATTATATTGAAAACGTTTCTGACATGAAACTCAGTGGACATCTAATTTTCATAATAATTTGCATAATACTGCATAGATGCTGTATAATAACAGATTTTTACCTTTGTGTGACATCCTGATTTTTTTTTCCCAGGCGGACACATAAATTAATGAACAATTAATATATTTTCTCTTCTTCTAACTTCCCTTTCTTTCGGATGGACCATCAATTTCTACTGATTCAACAAGGGTCATCTATATTATAGAGGCCTGGGATGAAGAAAAAGAATTAACAGATTTACGTTTCATAAAATGTATCACCAGCCCCAATGGAAATTCTCGCAATTTTAACGAGTAATAAGTAGATGTGTTGTTTAAAATATACGATTTCAAGTATAAAAGGCTTTTTCTGATCATTGCATTTCAGGTTTCTGTTGGTAAGTTGTAGATTCCTCTGTTGTGGAGCCTGTAAATAACACAACCATGGCGGAAGAAATGGAAACTGTTGAAGCAACTGCAATGGCAACGCCAAACAGTGGCAAACTGGCTAATTTTGACGTTGAGAAAAAGATTGGAAAAGGTCAATTTTCAGAGGTGTATAGAGCACGTTATAAAATGGATGAAGGTACCACATTGGCCCTGAAAAAAGTGCAGGTAAGGATATTTATATATAAAATATTGAAATTGTCTTAATTAGAGAACAATCATGTTTCAAACAGTTAAGAACCTTGATTTTTATATATCTGAGAGAGTTCCCGGCCATCAAAACTGATCATTAAAATGGCAAAAAGGATGTAGGACTTACAATTCATTATAATAATAACCTCTAGAGATCACAAGTTTTTTTTAAAGTGATGACAATGCGCTCTGAACAAAGTTTGTCAAGGTTTAAGTTGAATATCAAAACAGTTAAGTGAAAAGAATTTGGCTTAAAATACTGAAAAGAGATTCTTTCGCCAAGTCCCTTGTGAAACCAACTATTATATTTATAACGTTTTACCTGACAATAAGTTGTTAATTATTTTAAGCACCGCATTTTACTTTCTAAAAGAATATGGTACCTCTTTGCCAAATTTCATAATTCTGCTCTAGTCCTATGTGTAACTAGATAGCCCTTTTTTGTCACATCCAACACCTCCTCCATATATTTTGTTTAGACTTACTTAAGTGTATGTAACGTTCATATCCTGTTAATTTGGAAGGATGACTAGAAATTTACGACCTTCTAGTAAAGCTTTTCTGACGACTTTTTTAAATTGAGAGCATTCATAATTTTAAAGCTTTATCAATTTTATCTATTTCACCAGCCTAATCATTATGATCACCTCAATTTTCAGATTTTTGAAATGATGGATGCAAAGGCCGCAATGATTGCATGAAAGAAATTGATCTGCTGAAGGTTAGTCTTGGATATTTTTACATTCAACAGCCTGAAATTTAAATCTTTAATTTATATGTTTGAAGAAGGATAATTCCAAGCTGTTTTTCTTTCATGTTTGTTTTGAGGTGTGTTTTGTTTTTTTCTGTGGGTCTAGTAAGAATAATTTTGTTAATAAATTTTGTATTTAATTGGGGGGGGGGGGGCATAAAATATTTCATATACCACATTAGAAATTAACCAGCTCATATTTCATTATCTAGTAGTTGAAAAGTGGTTTGAACAAATTAAAAAGAATTGCTGAGCAAGAATGAAGCACAAAGAACTGCAATTTTCAAATGTGCCTGAGACAGCTGATGTAATTAAATTTTACTAAAGTTTTTAAGCTAAACATATTTTGCTTTGATATCTCTTCAAACAGTAAATATCACACTTTCATTATTTAGATGTCGTGTACATTGAATGTATGGCATCAGTGCCAGAGTGGCTAGGCAGCCAGATTTGGGATGATGAGGTCTTAGGTTTGAATCCTATCAAAGCTAGGTCCGACGTTGTGTTCCTGGAAAAAAGACACTTAACACGCATTTTCCCCACTCGACCTAAGTGCAAATGGGCACAAGCACTAGCTTGGGAGTAAAAGCCTGTGTCAGACTAGCATCCTGTGCAGGAGGTGATTGTTATCGCCTGTTCCTCTCCACACTATAGAAACTGGGATACGCTCGGGCACTATGGGTCGTAAGAGCCTTGAAAGAACTTTACATTATAAGATTTAGATATGTACTTTGAATAGAGTTAATCTACACTGTTAACCATTATCTGTTTTTATGCTTGAAGTTTACACTTATCTTTACCTTTTATTTGAAATTGTCAGTTGGTGTCTCGATTTGTACCCTTGCCTAAATTGTTAGCGTGCTTCAATCCTTTTTGTTTATTTTTGTCACCATCTACACCCAATCATGTAGCAACTGGACCATCCCAATGTTATTAAATACCTGGATTCCTTCATTGAAAATAATGAGCTGAACATCGTTCTAGAACTTGCAGATGCTGGGGATTTGCAGCGAATGATTCGGGTAAGTGTTTTTCATGAAAGGAGAGAGCAGAACAGCGCATCTGATTTCAGTTTTGAAGCTTGAGTTTCCGTGCCTGCTCTCTCTGGTGTTTTTGAACAACTGTCACTTTCAGGATATAAGAGTTTTCAGGTGTTAACGCCAGTGGAGATTTCAAACTGTTTGATTTTGTTTAACACAACACGGTTTTAGAAGAAATGTCTAGTCTCTGAAATAAACGATCTTTAAAATTTTGGCAATTATGAATAATGGCAAAGTAAAAATGACAAGATTTGTCACCATGTTTTGTCGATTGCCTATTGTGGTATAGCACTTTTTATACGTCCTTGTGAAAATATTGATTGATGTTTTGTTTAGTGCAATTTCAAACAAATGATAATATTTTTAGCATGATACATATGTCAGTTAAAGGAGAGAGAAATTATTACAAAATATTTATTTATTGAGTCGGAGAGCTTTGTAAAAATTTGTTATTTTGAATCCTGCCTGATAACTTTTATTATGATAAATTTGTTTCTCACCCTGAGAGAAGAGAGAACTAGAACACATAAGATAGGGGTGTTGTGTATGCAAACGCACTGTTGTTTACCTTACTTTAAAACAATACTTTGTGTTATAATCCCTTTTAGTGTAGATTTGAGGTTATTCAGGAAAGAAACACATTTATTGTCTTCAGCATTTCAAGAAGCAGTGCCGTTTGATTCCTGAGAAGACCATCTGGAAGTATTTTGTCCAAATCTGCAGCGCACTTGATCACATGCATACAAAGAGGATTATGCACAGGGGTAATGAGCCTAATGTGTTTTGATCTGTTTAACTTTTCTCATAAAGCACTTCTTTCTATAGCGTTTTTTCTTTTTAAGTCACAGTTGGTCCCAAAAAATTATGATTACCTACAAAATCTTTTTCACATAAATATATGTAGTATTTTGTTTTTGCTTTTAATTTTCATTCAGAATATATCCATTCTATCTCATTTAACCCTTTCCTGCCCACTGCAACACAATGCACCATTAGCCTTGCAGCCTACTTCAACAGATTGCGACATCAGCTTTGATGTCTAGAGCCTAATCGTCCCTCGCTTACTCTCCATCTTTGTACTCCCTTAACAACAAAATCTCGCAGCGTGTGCAACTTGATTCAGCAATCTTGTGATATGTGAGACTTTCGGCTCTTTTGTGAAGACTACTGCTTATTTTTATCTACTTTCATTTTTGACTTACAGCGATTTTAAACAAAGTGAAAGTATTACTTGTAATGAATGGACCAGTCTACTCGCAAAGTTACTGACAATCAAAAGCTCATTAAAGTTTTTTTTTAAAGTATATATTTCCTGAAAACTTATTTTGTTGTCTATTTCATAATATTGGAATTGAAAGACTGTTTAGGATTTAAAATTAAATTTAACTGAGGCAGGCATGCTTTTCATTAGAGTTGCATCCTTTTGCTTGGGCACGCAGACTGAATAGGAAGTGAGGGCGTAGACACACAGACTAGATTCATGGAGGACCCTCAGACAGGAAAGGGTTACGGAGACAATAAGTATTTAAACAAAATCTAAATGCATCCACAATCAATACATGTGGTTAGATACGCCTCAGTACGGTATGTGTGTGACTCAGTATATCAACGGTGGAAGTCGCTAAGCATGTAAGTCTAAAATTAGTAGCACCTTTGTTTTTGCTTTTTTAATATTAGGAAGCTCCTATGCTTCGTCTGGTTAGGATTCGTGGTACAGAACCAATAGAAACCCGTATAATAATCATATGAGCAATCTGTGTCCCTATTGGGTCTAGTTTTTGACACTTGGATACCGTGTATGCCTGTGAAAATAGATTACAATGCGCAGCATCATTTTCTTTGATTTTTCTCAAAACATCCACAATTGGATGTTCACGGTTTGCGACTTTCATTGTCGATATAGTCTTTTGGTTTTTTTCCTGAAAAAATATGTCCTTTATTTGTCTTAAATTTGTTTCCTCAATAAATGTTTTTATTCTTCTTAACCTCTTTTTATAGGGTTTTTTTTGTAATTCTTTCATCTGTAAAAATATAGACCCCAAGAGTATGATCCCACCGTGCTATTGTTTATTATCTTTATATTTGTCACACAGACATCAAGCCAGCCAATGTGTTCATCACTGCTCAAGGCATAGTCAAGCTTGGAGATCTGGGCTTGGGCCGATTTTCAGTTCGAAAACAACGGCAGCCATGTCCCTAGGTAAGGTTTTATTTGTTGTCTTTGTGTTTCCTTCACCTGGAGTTGATGAAAATGCTTGTTCGGAAGATGATCACGTCTAGGCCTAAAAAACCTTTTCTGTGCCACCATTTATAGAACTCTTTGTTTTAAAAGGGATTTAAAATAATATCAAGATAGTCATAAACTGCTGTACTAAAAGGGGACGTGTCCTTCAATCACTGTTGATGGAAATCCTTTGGGTTTTTTTTAGCATTCAGAGGAAGTTTCCTCCTTTTTCCACCTTTCCGGTCGCATAATTCAAGTTAGTCAGAAGACTGCGGTAGTAGTGTGAAACCAAAATATGCTGACAATTCAGTTTTCCCCTTCTACCTTTAAAGATTATTAACTTTAAAGCGATATTTGACGACGTTTTGGCAATTCAGTGTGTAAAATTATTGACACCGGTACCAACGCAAACACCAACACTTTTATGAACGACGAACCATCTCCTCAATGTTTTTTGTTGGCGGGCGATATTTTGCCTATGCGCTAAGATTAACTGATTCCTATGCCGTCTGAGAACTTAACAAACCACGTCGGCAGATGTTGTATCATTGCGAGAAACAAGAATACATGTATATATAAATAGAACGTGTCTTTCTCACATACTATTTGAAGGGAAACATGTGCCATCATGATCACTTCATTTTCAATGCATCGTTCTCATTAGCCATGATTGAACATCTGCATGACTTTAGATCTACACTTTCACAAAAGTTTTGACAACAAAGAGAGAGAGATGTTAGATGTCGGACCACTAGTAGGCCTACTACATGATTTATTTTATTTTTTTAAGTTCGCATGTTATTACTATTTCAGTGACATTCTCACATATTCTGGATAGAAAGTTTAGGGCTTAGACTAAGGAAGTGAAGCTACTTTCATTTGGGCATATCTAATATTATCTGAAACTCAAGTCAAACTGTGGGTGGTTGTTTGTGTTAGTGGTGGGTCCTATTTCTTTCCTTACTCTTAATTGTCTTTCATTTTGCTGTTTCCTCTTAATTCACCTTAGCTCACGGCAAAATATGGTGGACGGGTAAAATTCCATAAAATAAACAAACAAATCCAACTCCCTCTACTAAACACAACCATAAAGGGTGATAATTAACACAAATCGCATAAGTTGATTTTTCATGCTAATCGATCATTTAGTCAAGGTCTTGTGAGCATCGACTTAACCGGCTTTCGCTGTGGTAGAGTGTTGTGAACTTGGAAACATAAATCTAGGTCTTATAGTAGTTATAGTCATCATGAAGAAAATTGGTAGATTGGATGATCAGTAGATTAAAATAAATAAAGGAACTTTTTACTTACACTATCCTTTAATCATAAATAATTAAAATTCCCTCATTACCAGACAGGTAAGTCCATATTTATACTTTTATTCCATCAAGAACAGCACAACAGAGTATTCACAGTTTTTGTTTTCATACATCATATTCTGAGTGGGAGGGAGTGGCACGGGAAGAGTGGTCTTAGGTGGTTTGTCATAACACTGATAATTTTCCTCTTTTTTGGCTTTTCTTCCCGATCATCACTGTATGATACATACCCACATACGAGATAAAAATTCACACACGCTCTCTTCTTACCTGAATCACTATTTTTTAATGACAATAATATATACTTCATGAATTTCCATGTTTATCTTTGCAAGTCGACCATTAGAATATGTCAACAGCTGTTAACAGATCTATGTTTTATACAGTACATCTTAGCTTGAATAGAACAATTGGGTTATTATCAGCCAGATGACATATTGACGGTGAAAGTCACAAATTGTGTAAGTCCGATTTTTTATGGTTTGAGAAAATCAAAGAAATTATGCCACGCATTGTAATCTATTTTCACAGAAATACACGATTGCAAGTGTCAAAAACTAGACCCAATAGTGATACATGGATTGCTCATGTGGTTATTATACAGGTTTCTATTGATCCTTGTGCCATGTAATCCTAACTAGACTAAGCATAGAGGCTTCCCTTTGTTAAAAAAGTGAAAAAATGGGTATTGCTAATTTTAGACTTACACGGTTTGAGACTTTCACCGTCGATATGTTCAAGAGAAAAAAAAACAGCTTTTAGATGGGGGTTTTTTTAATAGGGTTAATTACTTGGTGTGAGCATTAAGTCTGATGAAGCGTTATCTTTCGGTTGATCACTTTTCAACCTTTTTACCTTTCTTTTCCAGTGGGAACACCATATTACATGTCACCAGAACGCATTCATGAGAAGGCATACAATTTCAAGTCTGACATTTGGTCTCTTGGTTGTCTCTTATACGAGGTGGGTTCACTTGACACACACGAGTTGACAGGACACACCAGAGTTGACAGGACACACCAGAGTTGACTGGACACACCAGAGTTGATAGGACACACAAGAGTTTGACTGGACACATATGGGTTGACAGGACACACAAGAGTTGACCAAGGCACCTGTCACATATTTAATGTTTATTTTCATACCCAAAGTTTACATCTTTTATGAACAAATAGCTCATTTGATCTATCACTTGATGTATTAGATTGATGCGTGATTAATATCTTAACATCTACTGTTCCCCTTCCCACCTGCAGATGGCAGCTCTTCAATCTCCATTCTACGGTGACAAGATGAATCTCTTCTCTTTGTGCAAAAAGATTGAGCAATGCGACTACCCGCCCCTACCTGGCGAGTGCTACTCTGACACAGTAAGAGGGGAAAGGGCTTTTCTTTAGATATGCCGACCCTTCCTGTCTTCTTGGGGTTTTTTGTTTGGGGGGGGGGGGGGGGGGGTTCTGTCACTCGTAACATATATTTTTATGTCATGAGTCTCTGGTTTAGTTTGGCGTAAATCTTAAAGTCTTTTATTGCAGTGGCCAAAAGTCCAGTGTTACTCTTCTTTGTCTTTTTTTCATACGTCAAGTTTTTACTCTTGTAGAACTTTGTTTATTTTCCATCAAAACCAGGAAATATTCCCTGAGCGATGGCCTTTTTGTAGAAGCACCATGAGTCGATGCCAGATGGGCAATACCGATGCTGAGGGTTGTAGTCCGTCGAGTAGCCATGGTACAAGCTGGCAAAAATTGCTGTCTTCATATCCTCAATGTTGTTGTGCCCACGAATAGCTCTGGCATGATACTTATACAACTTGTCTATGGCATTGCCATTAAGGCTTCCTGTTTCCTTCCGCCGAGTGTCGTACCTCTGAATAACAAGAAACATAAGAAAAATATCGAGCATCCACGCTATAAACTGACTCATCATAAGTAAACTGTTTTATATGAAACATTTCGAAACTGGCTTTAAAATAAAATGAGATGAAAATGCATATTACAATCATTGCAGGAAATGCAAACAAAATCAAATACATTACAAACAGATAGTTCAGTATAAAATTTTAAAAGATATAGCAAAGGGCTTGAGGTTGATTATGTGCGGCTATATATTTGTCAAATGTACATAGGTGTCACAGCAAAAAAGTTATTCAGGTAAAGTCGTGATTGTGTAATTGAAAATTTATAGTTAGCGTTTTGAGAAAGAGTTACACTTTTTCTTTTGTAGAAAATAGTAGTGAGGCTATGAAATCCATGGATTCATTCTGTTTGTGCATAATGAAATCAATTTACAAACCCCTCTTTGAGCAGTCCTGAAGTAAATTCCGTAAGGCCGTACCGAACAACATTGAAACATGGTTCATGCACTCTTCCTTGATGATATCCACATCTGGTCAATACGGCTCAGCCCTGCAGACTCTGTCGAAGGTTTTTGAGTCGCCGTCTCCAACATATATTGTGTAGTGTAACTGATGCAGGTCAACTGGCCTTCGCCACAAAGGTTTCTGCCGTTACAGCCTCCATCATACCTGGTGTACCTAAAGATGGCATACAAACAAAGGGAATAAGAAGGAGATTAAATTGCATCTACATAATAAAAATACAAATATATCATGCATTGCGTTGTGACTGCCCAATTTTATATTGTCTGACGGTTACGGGGGATACTGGTAGGTCCTACTTCTTTTCCTTTTACTCTTTCACTTATCTTTTATCTTGTTGTTTACTCTCAATTCACCTTGAGATCACCACGATAGTGGACAGGATAAAATTCAATTTAACAAACAAATATCGCATTACATGCCTATCACGGATTTGTCTATATGATATAGATGATTTATCAATTATCTATAAAAAAAATTTATCAATTAGGTCTACTTCTTTCCTTTTACTCTTTCACTTATCTTTTATCTTGTTGTTTACTCTCAATTCACCCTGAGATCAAAAATTGATAAAATTCAATTTAACAAACTCATTACGAGGGATATATGATATAGATACCATGATTTATCAATTATCTATAAAAAAAAAACTACTGGTAGGTCCTACTTCTTTCCTTTACTCTTTCACTTATGTTTTATCTTGTTGTTTACTCTCAATTCACCCTGAGATCACCACGATAGTGGATAGGATAAAATTCAATTTAACAAACAAATATCGCATTACATGCTTATCACAGATTTGTCTATATGATATAGATACCATGATTTATCAATTATCTAAAAAAAAATATTTTCTCTCATTACGTTACAACAGTAAATTGGTTCCAATCCCTCCAGAGCCATAAACGCCCTTGTGTGTTAACTTTCAATTGATCGGCTAGAAAAAAAGGGATTTGTAAGAAGAAATTATCATTTGGTAATCAAATAAAACTCGCCTGTGTAGTTGATGTTACAGTCTTCCTCTTGGTGTTCTCTAAGCCACGCGTCGAACTGATGAGGATTGTTAGCTTTCTGTCACTCTCTGGTTGTTGCACATGTTTGACAGAAGGTGCTGATGACATGAGCATCAACTACGGTTCATACACAGTGAGACTGTTGATGGCCCATCCAATTCCGATAAGTGATGAATGGCCCATTGTCATCCATGTTCCATCAAAACAAACAGCAATGTCTAGCGGTTCGATGTTTTTGATGGTGACATTCAGCTGCCTTTGATGTTCCTTGTTCACCACCTGAACTTTTTTTTTTAAAATTATTTTATATAGACAATTTTAACCACTACCATTGTACGTGGCATGTCTAAATTAGCTGAAAATCTTTTATATATTTTGTTTATCATATGGTTGCCATGGGAATGCTGCCATCTTGGATTTTCATAGCGAAGATACTTACAATTTCAATTCAAATAGGCTTTTTCAGCCTTTAACAAACTTGACTAACTTCGCACACATGTTATTCGGTTCAATGTCTAGCCACACCCATTATTGATTTTTGATAAATTAATCAGTTTTGATTTTATGAATTTTTTGAAAATGCATATAATAACCTGTCCAATTTTTGGCAAATTTAATCACAAAAAAATTCTTTTAACAAAAATTTGAAGAGATATAAAAAAATCTCTACAGGACAAAATTTTGTATTGCGTCATAGATGCTATATACTAGAATTGGGGGCGATTGGACAATAAATTTTTAAAAAAATAGATTGCAAATGACTAAAAAAAATAACATTTTGAGAAAATAGCATTTAAAACAATGTTTTCTGTTATTTGAATGTTTTTTCACATATCAACCTAGAAAAGAATAGTATAATACTTTAAAATGTTATAGATTCTTGAGAGGCTCTCAAATACTTCTTGTTGACCCTATTTCAATTTCCCCGGGTCCCTTATACTCATGTCAGATGGCACATTTCTTATAACACCTGCGTGGAATGTTTCGCATAATTTGCGGCCGATCTTAGCTAATATTGAAAATAATTCCTTCAGAGTACAGTTTTTCGGATAGAGTACTTTGTGATTAATAAAATGAGTACCAACTTAATATACTTTAGACAAGATTTCGGCTTTTATGGTACAACTGATGTGTTGAAGGTTAGGCCAGTATCGTTTCTACAAAAAATTTATAAAATGAAAGAATTGATATTGAGCTTTTTTTATGGTATCAATGTGAAGGGAATAAAGTGCTCCATCCAGTAGTGTAATAAACAAGATTTGTTCTGTGCATGCTATAAACACCATTTGACCTGCAATATGCATGCAGTGACTTTACCTTGACCGAGAGAGTTTTGAGGTTGGATCAAACTGTATAGCAGTTGATGTCATATGAATTTCTTTGTCGTAGGTATGGAAAATTTCATGAACAGGGGCTCAATGGTGTTGTGGCATGGATACCAAATCTACTATATACTAAAGGGAGAGAAATTTTCGTTTACATCAATACTGCACACGGCACGCATTCACTCCTTTGTCACTCTCAAAAGTAGGACCAATGATGAGCAAATTTACCATACTTTTGATAAGATGTGTCAATGTTTGGTCTAGGGAAGTTTGTTTAGAGGGCCAAAAACCTCATTTATTATTAGTTGTCATGTTTTGTACTGTTACAGATGGATTCCTGAAGAATTATAATATGAAAATGATAAAATCTTGAATTCAATACTTTTGACCCAAATTTCGAATTCAGCTCCTCTTTCCCCCCCCCCCCCCTTATGGTCTATCCAATGATGAAAATATTTTTTATACAATTTACATTTTATGCTTTATAGTCTATCCAATGATGGGAGTTGTTATACAATTTACATTTTAGTATATCCATTGATGAAAGTTTTTATACAATTTACATTTTATACTTTATGGTCTATCCAATGATGGATGTCTTAAAGCAATGTACATTTTATGCTTTATGGTCTATCCAATGATAAAAGTTTTTATACAATTTACATTGTATACTTTATGGTTCTAGTGTGTGCTATTTTGTTGTCAGTACTTTTAAATGATTGATTTTCTGTCTCATTGCTCCACCAGTTGCGATCGCTAGTTGCGCTTTGTATAGACCCAGACCCAGAGACGGCCCAATATTGATTATGTGTATGAAGTTGCCAAGCAGATGTTCCATCAGTTCCAGCAACAGTAACCACAAGTTCAACAATGACAGCAGCCACCCATTTTGAAAAAGATGACAATGTAAGAACAAGAGAAAAGAGGAAAAGAAAGAGGGCTCGAAATGCAATCAATATATGGCGAGCTTGTAAACAAGAAAAATGCCATTGTCATTTTACGATGCAGTAACCTATGTCTCCTGTTGAGAATTATTATGATGAAGGGATTTCCGTAATGCTATCTTGCAGGGTTGATGTTTGCTCTGTCTCCGCAATTCTCAAATCGCAAATCTGCTAGTACCAACAGGAAAGGTGTCAAATTGATTGTATCTTCCTGTGTGTGTGTGCTCTTGTTGTTTTTTTTGGGGGCAGAGCAGGGGAGGGGGCAGGACTTTGCTGTTGAAAGTACCCTCTGTTTGCTATGGGTTCTAAATTTGAACTAGTAAAAGGAGGCTGAGTTTGTAAGCAATCTCCTCTGGTTCAAAATGGTGTTTCTTCCCATTTTGATTTTATGTCTGTGACTTGAAACTTTCAACTTTTAATTCCTTTTTCTGTTCTATTTCACACAAGCACAAACCTTTGAGGAATTTTGAAAGAAGACCTATTTTCTTTCTAATACTTGCAAGTTTTGAAATTTTGATTATAGATGAATAGACTCGGGAAATGCGTTTCTATTCTTTATGTTTCAGAGAAAGGAAAATATAATGTCAATAAAAGGGTAAATATAGCAATTGAAAATATCTCCATGGCCAGTTTTATTGTGTTATTACCTTTCACTGGGTGATCACAAGCTATAGCCATTGTTAAATTTTCACTTCTTTTGCAGAGGAGTCAGACTTTGCTAGCTTCCGTCCAACTCACTGACAGTGACACATTCCGGGGAAATTAAGACTGGTCATAAATACAAAAGGCAGTTCAATCATTTTTATGTTTATGCGAGTCCTTTATAAAAATGCTGCTATTTGTTAGACATCATCTTTCATTTCAATAAGTCATGTAAAACTCATTGCACGGACTAACAGTTGACAAATTTTTATTTTGTCATAATATGCTTATCAGTATTTTTAATAACATTTCATGATACATTTTGTGTGTACTTAAGCTCAAGCATGAACTAGTAGTTCAATCAATTATTTAAGCGCTTCATCCTTTTGCAACCAAGGTTTTTAAAAGCTCATAATTACTCATATTCTGGATAAGTTGTAGCCAACCTTTTACATATCAACGGAGGAAGAATTTTCTTTGTGGTTTTGAATTCATCCCAAATGTTTTGTCAAGTTAAAAAATATAACTGAAAGAGTTTGTGAAATTAAAAACACTTATTCTATAGGTTGGGTTAAATTTTCACGATTGGGGGGGGGGGGGGGGGGCATGCCCGTCAAATCAGACACAACTAGATCATACACACTTGCATCACATTTAAACCATAACCCTGTAAATAAGTTTTTATCAGCAAGACTTTGCTGCTTTTTAGTCAAAGTTGTCTGTATGCCGTCCATTCCCATCACATTCCAAAGTCGTTTTCAAATTTTTCCACCTGTGACTTTGACATGAATCATTTTGTATGAGTCATCTTTAAGATACTATGTCAATCTGATTTACACTTAAAATATTATATGAATTTAATCATTTCTTGGGGATTTTTCGTTTTGCTTTGAAAATGTGGGAAAGGTCTAAGATAAGTTGCTTTGAAAATGTGGGAAAGGCCTGAGATAAGTTGCTTTGAAAATGTGGGAAAGGGCACTAAGATTGGTGATGCGCTCGTGAAGTGTTTAGTGTGAAAATAAAGAGAGGATATGATTGTGGCAGTGGGGAGCCCTTCGCTCCACACCAAGTAAGTGGAACGCTACATTTAACAATATTGAATTGCTTACATCATGATGTCTTTTTTAAAGTTGTTTCTTCGTTCTTCCAGTTTAGAATTTTGTAAATGCCTGTTTTGCCGTCCATAGGGAACTCTTGTGGGGTTTTTTTCTTTCTTTCTCTTTTTTCAAAATCGAAAGATATGCTTGTTACTCTATACATCTTTATATTGTTTGTTATTTGTTATGAACTTTGTTATTTCCTACAATCTTGCTCACGGTTTGATTAGCTAATTTTATTATTTTTTCACTTTCACTCCTTTTATCTTTCCTACTTATTAGTTAGCTCCTCTCTGTGGCTCATCCCATTTTTCCTACAATCACTAACGGCAATGCCTATGATGACTAGAGTTCATATCAACAATCAATTTGTTTTTTTATTGACTTTGCTTTTTGCTCTTTGAATTTATTTTTGAAAGACGGTTTTTGTTGAGGGACTGAAAACTTTTATGTTGTATTGCAAAGATTTGAAAAACCTGTGAAACATTCAATATTCAACAAAGCTGTGATTACTCATTGTTCAATTTTAATTGTACAAAAATTTCATGTGACATCATTGGGCTATTTGTCTGTTACTGGATTATTGACAAATGTTATGTCGTTAATCTGTATTTCCTATTTTTATTTCTTTCATTCTTGGTAGTTTTTTTGTCTTGATTTGTGGGGGGGGGGGGGGGGTTGTCTTACTTTTCCTTTTCTACATTCCATAGGCATA
Source organism: Doris montereyensis (assembly GCA_037039925.1). NCBI lineage: Eukaryota > Metazoa > Mollusca > Gastropoda > Nudibranchia > Dorididae > Doris > Doris montereyensis. The sequence continues at coordinate 108,113 of JAXRKP010000493.1, forward strand.
CGAGTAATACAGAAGACATGTTATTCTTTTATTCTTTTTTAAAGCGCCTTAGTGGGATTGGAAGAAGTTTTGTAGCAGTGATTTCATAAACTGTGGAATATTTGGTGCATGTTGCGCATAAATGAATTAAAAATAGGGATATTGCACTTAAAGATGGAATCTATGAAGGGGAAACATATAGATGTTAATCACATTGAAAATACTCTCCATTAGTGGTATCGTTTCATTCAATGTAATTTCTCCATGGAGATGAGAAAGTTATCGTATGACTTTTGCTTTCAATTCGTTTTTATATTATGCTTTTAAGCTTTGTGTTGTAGTAGGTTACTATATTTGCCATCATTGTTCTTGTTTTGTGTAAATGTTAGCGGAATGTTGTTTTTACTAATGGCAATATTTGTGCAGCATCCTTTTCCCACTGCTCTTAGTTTGTCTTGATAGAAAATTGGTCTGAGATCTGCTGTATGAATGGATATGCGGATGTGTATTTTCTGGTATGTGTATAAAGCATGTAAGGGAAGGAAAGAATAAAAACCATGATATGAATATTGTTATGCTCAAAAAACCATGTAGGCGGTTGGCTGGTAGGTCCTGCTTCTTTTCCTTTCCCCCTTTCATTCACCTTTCAACTTACTGTCTCCTCTTACATCACCTTGAGATCACCGCATATGGTGGACAGGTACTTCGAACAGTAAATGGAAACAAAAATGACTTTTAATTCAAATGTCGTAAGAAAGGAAAGGAATGACGTTATTCATTTAAACGTCTGATAAAGGATGACATTCTTCGTTCATATGTCTATAGACAAGAAGGATTGCTTTGTTCAATTCTTTTTTTTTTTTAAGGATGATTTTCTTTATTCAAATCTCTACAGTATATGTTATGGTTGTTCCAAGTCCAAAAAGGCCTTTGCCACCAAGCCCAGCTTCAAAGTTTCTTTCTTTTCTTTCTCTTTGTTGAAAATTAATGACAATAACCTTGTGGCTATAGATTATTGTTGGTGAAACTGTCTAAATGTAATTTTCAAAAGAAGCAAAATAAGTAATAAATCATCGAATAGGGCTGCAAACACTATGATATGTTTTATGGATCACGATTTAATATACTACTCTTGTCTTTAGAATGTACTAAATAGAAGGGGGGAAAATGAGTTGTGCACAAAATGGACTTACATGGTTAGAGTTGAACTTTTGGAAAGATCTAAACAAGTAAATCCACTCCTTGACTTACAAGGTTTAGTGTTTCAAGGCAGGAAGTAAATCAGAAATCTTCTTTTAGCTCATGTGCATGACTGGAGCCTTTCTATTGATTGAAGGCATCCAACATTTAGAAATACATGAATGAAGCGTCCTTTCGATTATTTGAAGAACAAATCACACATTGTATCCCATGTATTATGGACTAACGTGTTAAGACAGTTTCACCGATAATATAACAATTGTCTTCTCTACAGTCCTACAGTACAGCATTATTATTATTTAAAGTTCAAGGATTTTGACTTTTAGTAAGAGGGGAGTATTTGTTATTCACAAGAACTTTGTTTCCACAGTGATGCATTCTGGCCTAGTTTTATCTTTTCAATTCAGGTCACAGGCTCCATTGGATTACAAAAGCAAGCTGACAGGGTAACACAGAAAACACCTGTCACTGTCACGAATAACTGACAAATGTGAAAGGCCTGCTACTTAAAGCATATCGATTGTGTCTGGCACAAAACCGGCCATGCCGAAAAGCACTAAATTTACAAGAGACAAAAAAAAACTGAATAATTCTCAAGAAAATCAGTTTTTAAATTATAACGATTTGCACACATGATGTGATGGATGGGATGTTTGTTCCAATGGCTAATTATTTTTTTACATGAAATTAGTTTATTATAACTTCTTGACTTGGCCGTTTTGAGGTATAAGAAATTGAAGCACTCAGCCATTTGTACTTTGACCAACCCATGCAGTTGAAAACTGATTTGGCTGTTTTGAGCCGATATGAAAGCTTAACTTTGATAAAACGTGTTTTGAAGTATTTCTATAAGATAATATCTGCTGCTATTTTTACACAGTGTAGCTTTAGTTTATGTTAAGATGAATAGTTATTTTTCTTAAAATAGGAAATTTCGGACTTGGCCGGTTTGTACCCGACATTATCGATATGTGTCTGACGTATGTGTGTATATGTCAACACATACATTTACTGTGTACATTCCAGTGGCTTCTTTTTGAAAGCTGTTTAATAATATCTTGTACTTTTATTTACATAGCTGCCAACCAGTACATAAAAAATGTATGTGTATGGTTTTTTTTGGCTTTGAGTCTGTAATTCTGTATTTACCATGAAAAGTATGTATATGAGGGTTAACTGTATATCATTTTTTTTTAAACAACAACCGTGAGTTAAAGTTACAGGCAGAGACTCTGAGAGATTGAGTTAAAAGTCCAGAGACAGCATTCTAAATTTGCAAGTCTACTGTTGCACTTTGTCAGAAAGGCCAGTGATTGGTAAACTTTTTGATATTAACCATATAACGGGGTTGCTTCAATTTAAATTGTCAACGCTTTCTGGAATATCATGGGTAGTTGTGTGAGTTAAAATTAGTTTGCGCAGTCAAAGTCCGTTTTTCAATTTGAAAAGACTGGCAGCTATGTATTTATTTTCATTTTCTTTCTGATTTGGTTTGTTTTGCAATATGCAAATTTTGTCCTGTCTAGTTCATTTGAATTGTTTGTTTGCATTATATATTGTGTGTGCAAATCTGCTTGAGAACTTAAATTGCGTGTACTAGTTAAAGCTAGTTTTCGAAGAGTGTATTTTAACAAAGTGATTGAAGTATTTTACCAGATTTTATCATGTTGTATAATAAAGCTCTTTTGTTGTGAAATATTTAACATGTTTGAATAGCTTTTATAGATCTACACTTTACTGATATGACTTTGTCTATGTCACTCACTCACCTGTGAACATTAATATCCAGCATTTGATGCACTTCAACTTTTGTACATTTTTAAACTAAATTATTCTTGAAAAGCACAACTCTGTCAAGGGTGTGCATCTCACATCTTTTGCCTGTGTATGAAAACGTAATAAAAAGGATTAAACCCTAGTTCACCTTTTTTGTGGCATTTCTCTGTATTAGTATTATCTGTGTGTTAATATTTCATGTCTTTTGACTTGTACTTGTATGTTGTTATATTAACTTCAATGTTTTTTGTGGGAGGGGGGGGGGTTGTCTTGCTGTGTGGGCGGTAGACGAGTGCTGCTGGTAGGTCTTACTTCTTTTCTTTCGTTCTTTCACCTATCTCTCGTCGTTCTGCATTTGGTGAACAGGGTAAGTTTCATTGAAAACAAACAAATTTATCTTGCTACTGTAAATTGAATTATTGAAAAATGATCTGAGTGGCCTAATGATAAAGAGTCAGACTTTAGATCATGAGGTTGTTTGTTCAAATCCTGTCATTACTAGACCTGACATTGTGTCCCTTAGAAAAGACACTGAGACTGAGACTGCTGAGAGGTGAATTGGTACTGTCTAAATCTAAATCCTGGGACAGACCAACACCCTGTCGCAAATTGTGACACTGTTGTGTGTGTTTGACTTTATCTGGGATGGTTGGTAGGAACTGCTGTAGTGGTAGGTCCTACTTCTGTCCTTTCACTATTTCTCCTACCTTTCATATTGTTTTTTCCTCTTAATTCACCCTGAGATCAAAGCATATTATACTATGGTGGATGGCGTAAATTCCAATGCAACAAAAACATTAAAAATCCATGTAATTCCACAAAAACCAAGGCAAGCTCAAGCTCTAGAATCTGCTGGTCTTGAATAAACTAAATTTTGGAACTGTTCAGAGCCTCAAGGTGTTGTAGCTGAACCATAGTGTTGTGAGCTTGTAATCACAACGACACTGGTTAAAGCTCCGAGACTGGGCGCAGGTGGGTGATTTCACAACATTGTACTATTAGGAAAGGTACTTCTCTATTTTCCTCACTTGAATCAGGTGTGAATGAGTACCCAGCTATGGGGTAAAAAGATTTTATCAGAGTGTTAATATGAAAAGCCTAATATGCTTGTGTACTGCATGCTCCCCCGGATGTTGAAAAAGACTTTGAATAAAATGGCCTCCTGGGGATAAATGATGTACAGTCAGTGAGCCTGCACTTGTGCGGGGATACAGATTATAAATCGACCTTTGAAAGTGGCAGATTTGGTGAACTTTTAGTGACTCATTGTATCTGCCCACAGTGGATTGATTTGATTTGAGTGTGTGTCATTGGCAGGTGCTTTCCGGTAGGTCCTACTGTTTTCCTTCCACTCTGACACTAATTCGCCCTGAGATCACTACATACTATGGTAGATGGATAAAGTCAGATGGAAAAAAAAGACCTCGTTCTTCCCAAAGTGAGCGGTTTGGTACTTTCCAAATTGTAAGTTTGAATATTTCTCCTAGTGTGAAGCTTTTGGGTAATTCTCTGTGTGCAGGTTTGGGTATCTTCAATGTGTAGTTTTGGGTAATTCTTTGGTTTGTAGGTTTGGGTAATTTCTTGGTGTGTAGTTTGGGTAATTCTCCTGTGTGTAGGATTGGGTAATTGCTGTGTAGGTTTGGGTAATTCTCCAGTGTATAGGGTTGGGTAATCTCGCAGTGCAGGTTTGGGATAATTCTCCCAGTGTGTTGGCTTGCAAACTCCCAGGCAGAAGGTTTGCGTAATTCGCAGTGTGTATGTTTGGGTAATGCTTGCATTGTATAGGTTTGGGGTATTCTCACAGTGTGAAGGTTGGGTAATTCTTACTGTGTGGGTTGGGTGATTTTCACAGTGTGTAGGCCTAGGTAATTTTACTAACATGTAGGTTAGGTTAAATTTTACAGTGTGTAGGTTCAGGTAATTTTACAGTGTGTAGATGTAGGTAATTCCCTATAGGTATGGGTACTCACAGCGTGTATGCTTGGGTAATTCACACAGTGTGTGTGTTTCGGTAATTCACAGTGTGTAGGTTTGGATAATTGCTTGTAGGTTTTGCAATTCTCTGTATGTTTTGGGTAATTCTCACAGTGTGTATGTTTGGGTAATTTACACAGTGTAGGTTTGAATAATTCTCACAGTGTGTAGGTTTTTGGTAATTTCAGAGTGTGTGTAGAATTTGCAGTTCTCAGTGAGTGTGTTTGGGTAATTCTCACATTGTGTAGGATTGGGTAATTTCAGTATATAAGTTTGGGTAATTATCGCAGTGTGTTTACAGCAGATTTGGGTACTCTACAGTGTGTAGGTTTAGGTAATTTTCTTGGTGTGTCGGTTTAGGTAATTTCATAGTGAGTATGTTTGGGTAATTGTCACAATGTGTAGGTTTAGGTAATTTTACACTGTGTATGTTTGGGTGATTCTCGAAGTGTGTAGGTTTGGGTAAATTCTCAATGTGTAGGTTTTGGGTAATTCTTAAAGTGTGGGTTTGGGTAATTCTCACAGTGTGTAGGTATTTTACAATACGTAAGTTTTTATCATTTTTAACAGAGTGTAGGTTTGGGTAATTCTCGCAGTGTGTAGGTTTGGGTAATTTTCACAATGTGTGAATTTAGGTAATTCTCACAGCGACTAGGGTAATTTTTACTATGTGTAGGTTTGGGTAATTCTCGAACTTTGTAGGTTTGGGTAATTCTCTGTGATTCTCACACTGTGTAGGTCAAGGTAATTGTTACAATATGTAGATTTGGGTAATTTTTACAGTGTGTAAGATAGATTCGGTAAATATCCCAGTGTGTAGGTTTGGGTAATTGTCAAAAGTGTGTAGACTTGGGTAATTTTTTACAGTGTGTAGGTTTAAGTAATTCTCACAGTGTGTAGGTTTTAGTAATTCTTGCTGTGGGTAGGTCTGGGAAATTTTCACAGCATGTAAGTTTGGATCAGTCTCACAGTATGTAGGTCAAGATATTTGTTAAAATTAAAATATGTAGGTTTGGGTACATTTTACAGTTTTTGATTTCCTTGATAGCTTTCTTGAAGTCTTTGTCCAAATTCTTCCCATTGTTCCTGTTGTGCTTTCCTAACTTCCCTTTGGCAATAGTTCTTCTATTCACGTATTCTTTCCTATCCTTTGGTCTCTTTGTTTGCAGCGAGTATTTCTTCCAGGCATCCTTCTTTTCTTTGATCTTACTCTTGACATTCATTCCACCATGCTGTTCTTTTTTATCTCCTTTAATTTTTTTCCTACCACAGACCTCTTCAGTACAACTGAGGAGTGTTTCTTTATATATCTGCCACTTTCTTCTGTTGTGCTATCATTCAGATCCATCTGTCTTTCACTGATAAATCTTTTATCCTAGATTGGTATACCTGTTTTACTACTGGTTTATTTAGTTCCTCTATTTTGAGTTTAGTAGCTTTCTTCTCTTTCCTTTTCTGATTGTTTTCTTCAGTCAGTAATCTCATTTTGGCAATCACTAAGTGATGATCACTAAATATTTCTGCTCCTCTGTTTACTCTTGGTTTCAATGTACTGTAAAAAGGGAGCTGCTAACTATTTGTAGTCTATCATTGACTTTTCCCACTTGTCTTAATTTACTCTTGTATATTTGTGGATATCTTTAAGAGGAAAAAAGGTGTTGACTATTTTCATGTTATTCTTTAGGAAAAATCTATTAGTCTATCTCCATTTGGAGAAATTGTTGTCTCTCCTTCTTTACCTATTACCCCTCCTGACGTTTCTACACTGTTGCCTACTCTAGCTTTTTAAATCTCCTGAAAGCATTAGTTCCTGTTTGAATTTAAGATTCTCTGCAGCTATTTGTAAATCGTTTTCAAGATATCTTTTTCTTCTTTAGTGGCGTCTTCGTTTGGTCCATAAGCTGTTAATAATTTAATTTCTCTTGCTTTTGGCTTAATATTTACCTCTAATAGCCATGGGCTTATAAATTTCAACTTTCTAGTACCTTTTCATGTCTTTTATGCACTAGGAGGCCTACTACTGCTTTAGCTCTAACTTTGACATCTACTCCTGAGGAGATTAAAATATGATTCGGTCCTACATTTTCTATTCCTTGTCCTTTCTCTTTATTTCTGTAATGGCCAAAATATCTACTTTGAATTTTTCCATTTCTTTAACTAATTCTAACTCTTTTCTATTTATTGCCCCTAATGTTCCATGTTCCAAAAATCACAATCCGTATTCGTTTCCAAGTTCGTCTTCGAAAGATCAAGCCGGTTATATTATATTTATTTCTCTGAATCTATTTGGTTTTGGATAAGCAGGGGATTAGCCCACTGTACCCTAGGTAGATGGTGGGGCTGCCACCTTGAGGCCCTCTACCAGGCCTTGTTATTTTCTGTCAGGGTTAATTCCCTTAGCCTTTAGTCATTCAAGACCAGCCTGCAAGGCAGCAGGTTGTTATTTTCTGTCAGGGTTAACTCCCTTAGCCTTTGGTCAGTCAAGACCAGCCTGCAAGGCAGCAGGTTGTTTTCTGTCAGGGTAAACTCCCTTAGCCTTTGGTCGGCCAAGACCCGCCTGCAAGGCAGCAGGAGACTCTTGGAGGGCGGGATCATCTACTCTCCATACAGGTGCTTACCTGTCCACTGCCCAGTCATTCAAATTCAAGTGATGAAAATGACTTAACACCTTCAAAGCTCTATCCGCATTTCCTTCAACTTAACTGTTTTTTTTTTTAAATAGAAACATTTTTAAGGTCTTACTCAAAAGTTGTCAACTGCTCCGTGTGTAGACAGCGACAGCAGCAAGGATTTGTTGTCAAGGCAGCTTTGCTGTTGGTTGGTGAAGTTCGGACCTAGCTTTTACACTTTACACTTGATGGTAAAAATTCCTTCAAGGCCATTACCGTCAATAGAGTCGGAGCTTATCCCAGTTTCTATTGTGTGAAATAGGACAGGTGATGATAATCATCTAGTGGACAGGACACTAGCCTGACGCAGGTTTTTACTCCGAAGCTAGTGCTTGTATTCATTTGCATTTGGGTCACGTGGGAAAATCTGTGTTGTGCCTTTTCCAATGAACACAACATCGGGCCAAGCTTTGCTTTCATGGATTATGACTCTTTTATCTATGACTATATTATCATAGAGGCGTTGTAGTGAAACCGTAGTGTTGTGAGTTTGCAATCACGACGACACTGGTTCAAAATCCATGGCTGGCCCAAGTGGGTTTTTACAACGTTAGTAGTCTTTGCCTTAGGAAAAATACTTCACTCTGCTTTTTTCACTTGTCTTAGGTGTGAACGAGTACCCAGCTATAGAGAGAGAAGTATGAGACTGAGTGCGAAGCGCTTAACAAACTGTTGTATTGTATGCTCCCCCGGCAGTTAATAAGGACTCTGCATGAAATGACCTGCTGGAGGATAAATAATGCAGTTGGTTAGCCTGTACTTGTGCAAGGATAAGGACTATAAATCGATCTTTTATCTCTGTCAATTTGAATCTATGAAATGCAGGTCCAAATAATTCCTTTTGCAACCATGTTTTATTTGAAATTGGGTCACAGTAGTTTGTCATTTCACATCACAATGGAAATGGAAGGAAAAGTTTGAAATAAAAATAACACAAGCAAGTACATGAATCGTGGGATGCACAGAGAAAAGAATTTCTTGTAGCCAATGCAAATCAAAGGCTGAGGGAAGAAGGAATCAAAGTTATCCTTCTTTTTCTGTGATTTAACTGACTGTTACTGTTACCATGGCGTCGATGGTCGAATGGCTAGGCTGCTGGACTTTAGATCTTGAGGTCCCGGGTTCAAATCCTAGCAAAGCTAGGACTAGAAGTTGTGTTTCTTTGGAAAGACATTTAATTGGTATAAGCACTAGTTTGGGACTAAAACCTGCATCAGAATAGCATCATGTCCAGGGTGATTACTACCACCTGTTCTGCTTCATGTTATAAAAACTGAGATAAGCTCCGGTTCTATGAGCCATAATGGCCTTGAAAGAATTTTATAAAAATATATCATTGGCTTAAAAAAGAAAGAATCATATCAATCATAGATAATTATTCTACTGTTTCTGGGAGTGTTATTGTTAGTGTTACCATCTCTTCTTTACTTAACTATTGTGAGCAGTTTGAATGGGCACTCGCCCCTTACATTTTTAATTGATTCTTGTTTATAATCTTGATCTCATGTATTTTACATTAAAATTTGTATTCAATAGTTGTGACATAGAATATTGTATTAACCAGCTTTCTGTGTTGTTGTGAATGTGAACCAGTGATTGAGCCATGTGTCTGCCTGAAATTATTTATCAGTCATATTTATATTATTGTGTAAATTGTGTGTTTTGACTGATGATAGGTATTTTATTGCATGCTTTTTGTAAAAGCGAGAGACTGCGTAATCTATGGGTTGAGCGCTATATCAATGTCTATTATTATTATCATTATCATTATTATTATTATCATTATCATTAGTAGTAGTAGTAGTAGTAGTAGTAGTAGTAGTAGTAGTAGTAGTAGTAGTAGTAGTAGTAGTACTAGTAATAGTAGTAGTATATAATTATTATTACTATCTTCCTTTTTTGTTTTGTTTTTAAATGTGAGTGACGGTTTCTTTATAGTAGTGCACTCAAAATGAATTTAGATGGCCCAATCATCTTATAACTTGTTTTCACTCATATCCTTCCCTTGCACCTAAATTCTTTAAAACATTCAACCAACTTTTATATGTACAACAAAGCATTGTACTCAAAAATAGTTTCAGTTTCATTAATTTTACTTAAGTATTGAAATAACTTAAAACAGAAAGATACCTACTTGCTTTGAAAATTTTAAAACAGAATCAAGACATGGAGAGATGTTCCAAAACAAGTAAACAACACTTAGAATTTTAGGACCAGCATATGCCAGAATAATAATAAAATACATTTCTATGGCGCTCATCATCAATACTATATTAACCTCTAATAATACAGTATAGGGCAAGCGTCTTCATTTGCTGTGAAGCCATTCTATATACATACATGTGTATATATATTGAAAGTGAAGCTCTTTCAAAGGCTTACAACCAACAGAGCCAGTGCTCATTTTGATTTCTATAGCTTGAACTGGAACAGGGAAGGTTACTATAATTAATTCATTGCCTCCTAGACAGGATGCTAATCTGTTGCAGATTTTATTTCCAAGTTTATGCTGACACTTATTTGCACCTGGATTGAATGGGCAAATATGTGCTGAGTGTCTTTCCCAAGAAACACAACGGTGGACAGAGTAACACTGCAAGGATTTGAACCCAGGACCTCACACTCACAATCCCAAGTCTGACAGCCTAACCAACTAGTAGGCTAGTAATGATGGCACTCATATATGTTGTATTGAGAAACTCCTGAAGTCTCGGATTTTTTGAAATTTTGATTTGATTTTATCCACATCCACAACCAAGGTAATCTCGTAGAATTTTTACTTTCTACCCAGACTGCCCTGTAAATAAATCTAAACAGCCAAGAGATTTTAACATGTTCATAGCATTTTGATCTGCACACAGGACTTCCTTTTCATTGTCCGTCTTCGATGGGATGACACCTTGACCAAGGGGTAGATTTACTCTGAAAAATCCATGAAAAATGTTTCAACCGTGTGAGTTTGAATCCACAACCTTTTGGTTGAGAGGCTGACATCTTGCATTTGAACTACTGAGTCCCCCGGAAGAAGACTCTTAGTGTTTTTCATTTGAGTTTTAGTCTGGACAAAGCACATCAACACAAACGCTATCTGCGAGTCACTTTAGGCTAGCAGGTGGCTGGCTACACATCTTTGCACCATTTCCAACTACATGTACTCAACTAGACAATGGAAACATATTTATATAAGTGTGAGAAATAAAATTGTTTGTTTAATTGAAATTTACCCCCTCCACCATTATGGTGATCTCAGGGTGAATTAAGAGGTAACAGCAAGATAAAAAGAGAAGTAAAAAAGAAAAAGAAAAGTAGTAGGACCTACCAGCAGCGCCAGTCAATCGCCCACGACAAATGAAAACATTGATGTCATTATGTTACAAATAAACAAAAAAATCTCAGACTATTGTAGTTATAGTAAGAACGAATGAGCTATAATTGATCTGTAAATGGTTGCATGACATGAAACGTGGAAAAATGTTAAAATGAGGGAAGAAATTATCTCACATAACATTTTTGCTTTGCAACGAGTATTTTTCTCATCCAAAGGCTCTCATAATATATATATATATATATATGTTACGTACGATATACATTTCTATGTCTTTCATTCACCTTTTACAGAAATTTAAACTTTCCCATGTTTAAAAGCCTCTCAATCTGAACACAGAGATCTTGCGATTTCTGCTGAGACTAAAATACTCTTCAATTTGCCCGGAAATGACTGTAATAACATAACACAAAAGAGCCACTGTGGATAGAAGTCAAAAGTGATAAACAACAATAAGTGACATATGATTGGTAACTCAAGTGTGCATGACACTACGAATAAAGACTGGGAAAAAGACTGGTAGTACTACAACTCAGTAGGTACACATCTAGCATACATCTTATGTACATTTGGAATCCTGTAAACTATTACTCACTGACACCAGCAAATGAGTTATAAATATTAGACATCAATATTTATCTTTTTAACTAGATTATATAAAACCTTACTTTTTTAAATGAAAAATTCACATAATTTGTTTAGGGTAGTAAGCATCCTGTGTGTGTAGAAGTTTGTGTATGTGTGTGTGTGGGTAGGTGTGTGTGTGTTTATGGAATATGAATTCATGACAGTTTTAACTGTTAAACGCCTTTCTTCTTCTTGTTTGCATTGTCATAAATTGTACACAGTTTTACGCTGCATTCATGTAGCTTGATGTATGAATTCATGTTGTGTATCATAATCTTATGTATACATATTTTCTCAAAATATGAAATGTGCATAGAGATGAGTGCGCAATAAAAATGTACATTATTATTATTACTACTATTATTATTATTATTATCATTATTATTAATATTATTATTATTATTATAAATATCAGTCAATGAACAACAGCACCAATCAGTGCAGCTAGTGCACTTTCCCAGCCCTGCCAAGCAAAGACATTGTGCTGGTCCCGTAGCAATGAAATCATAGCAATAAAATCACATCTTACTACTTTACTAGCCCTGTCAAGCAAAGGCATTGTGCTGGTGATGTAGCAATGAAATCACATCTTACTACTTAACCAGCCCTGTCAAGCAAAGGCATTGTGCTGGTGATGTAGCAATGAAATCACATCTTACTACTTTACCAACCCTGTCAAGCACAGGCATTGTGCTGGTGATGTAGCAATGAAATCACATCTTACTACTTTACTAGCCCTGTCAAGCACAGGCATTGTGCTGGTGATGTAGCAATGAAATCACATCTTACTACTTTACCAACCCTGTCAAGCACAGGCATTGTGCTGGTGATGTAGCAATGAAATCACATCTTACTACTTTACCAACCCTGTCAGCACAGGCATTGTGCTGGTGATGTAGCAATGAAATCACATCTTACTACTTTACCAACCCTGTCAAGCGAAGGTATTGTGCTGGTCATGTAGCAATGAAATCACACACGACTTAACAGCTTTCATTCTTAAGCCTCATATTGCTGTGTTATAATTGCACGTGTAATAAAAACATCATAATTTACAAAATCAATTTTCCTCGTCTGTTTGATATGTAGCGTTGTAGCTATGGTATCAGTAATAAATACAATTAATGCGTTGATCCCAAGAAGAAACAAACACTTTCATGTGTTGAGTTACAAATAGTTTTTCTCTCAATTTCATCAACATTGGAAGAAACAAAAGGATTCTGGAAGCATTATATAATGATAACAAATGTTATGGAAAAAACAGGCTTCACATTTTCACCATTAAATTAGACTGAAATTGCTTGAAAGCCGGAAGAAACCAAAACTGGGCTGATCCCATGATTAGCCACCATAGACAATTGCCATTGATTTTTTTATATCTATTTGGTTGATCCAATCTAAGACTCTTGGATGTAAAGGAGTAATTCCATACAAAGAAATAAAAGATGATACAGTAGTCGCCACCTAAGTGCACGCTTCGCCCAAGCACACGCTTTTTCGTTCTGATTGATTTTTTGCTATATAAACCCCTATTATTAAGTGCACAGTGGCTTGGTCTCACTTCGGCCAAGTGTACGCTCATATTTCCTCAACATGCACGTATGGAGCTTTTAATAGTTTCAATGTTTGTCGAGCACAGGTAGGTTGGTGTCAGTTTCAGACAAAACACTGAGCAGAAACTCTCTCTCTCTCTCACCACAGATACACACGTGCACATATACAGAGAGAGAGAGAGAGAGAGAGAGAGAGAGAGAGAGAGAGAGAGAGAGAGAGAGAGAGAGAGAGAGAGAGAGTGAGAGAGAGAGAGAGAGAGAGAGAGAGAGAGAGAGAGAGAGAGAGAGAGAGAGAGAGAGAGAGAGAGAGAGAGAGAGAGAGAGAGAGAGAAGGGAGGAGGGGGGTGGAGGGGGGTCTTTTTACAATAAAGTCAAGCTACTATACTACTATTGCTTTAGTTCACATCATTATTAGTAATAACAGTACAATCACAACATGTATTGTGTGTTATGCAAGTATTGTACAGGGACGTCAGTTGTACAGTAATAAGCATGGTCGATGACCTTCACAGAATGAGTTGACCATGAACATGGCGAGATACCCGTCACAATTATGCATAACTGAACAATATTTTTTTTAAACGGTGCAATTTAGAACATTGCAAAAGCTTAGCTATACTGCTAGATAAGGAATTCAAGGGATGCAACCCCCCAAAAGGGACATAACCGTAACAAATTATGGTGACCTGACGACCACCACCCAAGTGCATGCTTCGCCCAAGTGCACCCTTGCACCCTTGCTCCCAACAAACGTGCATTTGTGCGGAAACTGTTGTACATACACTTGATAAAATGGACTTCATTTATAGAACATAAAGGGTTGATAAAATAATGCCCCTTGCGTCAGTGATAGGACCTAATATGTTCTCTATTTATACCTATTTTCACAGACATTGGAATTTGATATAAAAAACTGTTCTTTATTTTTATTTTTTTTCTCGTTTGCTTAATATCAAGATAACGTCGTGAATAATATAATAAAAAGGATGAATAACAGAAAATTTTGAATTCTTCAAATAATCTTTTCCGGAGTGTCTGCTGAGAGAATCAGTAGTAATATAGTAATAATGCGAAATTGTTCAAAGATGAACGGTTTGTGACCTTTTAATGTGGCCAGCCTTTGAAAATTTCATGTGTGAAATTTGAACCTTGACGTTCATATGTTTGGTCAGCTTTTCGATATCAGGATGGGACAGAAGTGGAGACAAGTTTGCCATTTTAGGCATTTGCTTACTTCCGCTTGATTTCTTTGGGTGCCGGCTGGCAAAACCTTTCCCACAGAGGGACGGGATGCTGGGGCCGCTTGTTTGCAGATTGTTGATGATGTCTTCCATAGTTGACATGGAGGACACGGGTTCGGTCTTTTTGACAGTGGTGGCAGTCTTAGTTTGATCAATCTTCTCCGAGTCCAATTTTCCCTTGAGTTGTACATCTCCTTCCTGATCATGCATTCTGTGGCGGATCGCGGGAAACAGCCTGGGACTGCAGATGACTCCAGACACCGATGAGTTGCAATGTTTAATCTGAAGGTGAGGATTTTCTAATGGGCATTCGGGAATGGAAGCCTTGCAAGAGGTGGCACTCACTGCAAGCTCTGATTCAGCGGAATTCAATCGAAGAATCATCTCAGGCTCTGTGGCAGGAAGTGGATCTAAGCACTGGCCAAATTGATTTTTCAACCGAGATTGTTCAATGAGATGTTTGATCTTCTTGCGATGAGACAATGAGCTGTGACTGTCATTAGCTTTCTTGTGCAAAGAAGCCCGTTTTGTGTGCCATTGTTTGTTAATGCTGTCTTTTGATTTAGATTTGAATTGTGACTGCGAAGAGCTGGTTGACAGAGAAGGATCACAATTCGGGATGGATGGATTATAGGACAATTCTCTGAGATTTTTGTGCTGTTTTTTCTTCTCCCATGCTCCTCCTTCCCGAGCGTGTACTGTGGTCGAGTTTGATATTTCCAAATTGCACTCCTTGTTTTGCGTGTTGAAATTAGGAGTTTTCAGGAGGAAATTAGAATTGATGTGGCTTTTGTCGTTGTTGGTGTGGTCGACTCTGACAGTTCCCGAGGTTGCGGGGCGGGTGCGTCCATGGGCACATCTTGATTGCTGTCTTCTTGAATGAAGGTCAGATGAAGTGGGCGGGTACGGGCTCGCCGGGGCATTGGTTGATGAGACAGAGGGATTCCAGTAGCCTTGCCTGCGTGATCCGGCTGATGGGCGACGTGATCCAAGGATCCTTAGGGAAAGGAAAGATAAATGGGGGTACATGTGAAAAGAAGATATTACTCAAAATGTTCAAAGACAGGACAAAAATGGAGGCTTCAAGTGTGACCACTGGTCAACTATTTGGCAGGAACAATAAACCTCCATAATTAATATAATATAACAGAATAAACAGCCCTGAGTTCAATGAGATTTCCATTCATTTTAAGTCTGTCAGACTGTAGATAAATTCTACTTTCAGAATTCATTTGCAGAATATAATATAATATAGACAGATATGTCCTGTAAGAACTTCTTTTATTGACACCTGAGTTTTTACTTTCAGAGCAAATTAAAATGTTCAGCAGGGAAAATTCATTCTCCCCAGTTAAATAAAGATCTCTACATAGAAATAAACTTGATTTTGCAAAAACACCATTTTTTTAAAGAAGAAAAAAGATTCTCTAATCAAAAGAGAGTATGATAATGTGCTAAGGCTGGAGATACCTTGAATATGGTACTACAGTAGTCGCTGGATAAAAGCACACTTCATAAAAGTACACTCTGCATTAAAACATGTCTACATCTGCTGACCAAATTTTTACTATATAATAAAAGTGTTTTCATAAACATACCACATGCATAAAAGCATGCTTTTGCCTGCTCCGAAAGGGGGCGTGCGTTTATCCAGCAACTAATGTACACTGGAACAAACAAGGAAATTGATTTTAAAATTTTAAGATTTTATCTCTTTTTAAAATAAACAATTCGTTCTCAAATATTAATCTCATTGAATAATCAGTTCAGTGTAAGAGCTTTACAGAATGTGGCTTAGTTTGATTTAGACATTGTGGCACCACCATCTATTTATACTTAGCCAGCAGCTAGTTGATAGGTATGACTAGAAACTGCAGGCCAATAAAGCAGACAAACTTTGTACATGTATTAAGTTCAAATAACATTTAGCTTTAGATAAAGCAAACTGGTTTTTTACCCAGATAACTTTTTAACTTCAAGTCTTACAACGTAGCAATAAGCGTGTCAAATGATTAAAATTGAGTTGATTTCCATGATATTATTACTGGGGACAAAATTATTACAGTACACTCAAATATTTGATACACGAACCTTAAAATAAGTTAAAAGAAATTATTTTTATATTAAAAGAGCAAAAAGATGAAAATCTTTAGTTTTCGAAATAAAAATAATAATTAAAGAGTATTTTCAACTCTGTAGCTAAGGAAACATTTGACAGAAAGCACAGCTGCCACAGCAATCAGCTATTTGTGGCAGATCTTCACAGGAAATAGAGTGGAGGTGTTCTTCAACAGTAAAGGAAAAATATCACTAGCAATTCTGATGAAAACATGTATATGTATATATATATATATACGATGAATTTTCCATTTTCATTTATAATGCATAAATTGATTGACAACAATTTAATGTAATATTTCAGCCTACATATTATAACAAACAAAAAAAGTTTACAAATATATAAAAAATGTGTTTTTAAAGATTTGATTTAATTTAATTTGATTTAATTTTACCCACATCCACAAGTAAGGTGACAAAAATATAAATATAATCATTTTTAAAGATTTTCTTCAATTCGATTTGATTTAATTTTACCCACATCCACAACTAAGGTGATCTGGAAGGGGTTTTTAAAGACCTTTTAAACGTCTTTTCATTGCTACATATTTCAGAAAATTATCATTTTTGGCCTTTCCTGTACAAATTTGGTCCATGGCTTATGCAGTACAGGTCTTCAACAGAATGTTTGCAATATGTTGAATGGTCAATTACTTCTTTTTGCCTTTTTCTTTAGCTTTTAAAGAAAAAGAAGGTTAACGGTAAAAGTTCCATTGCCTCACATCAATGGATAAAATGTGTTAATAAAAGTCAAGCAAATACCTGCCCAAAGCATGTTGTTCACAGATAAAAGGGAAAACTTAAATAAGAAATCGTCCTTACAAAAGAACTATTATGTGTGTGTTGCTAATTGTCAGTATAAAAATGAACAAATACACAAGTTTATCTCACACACAGGGTTATTCTCATTAATGATGCTGTAATTACAATCAAACATCACCTTTAGCATTGTTTATTACAAATATAAAAATATAATATACAATGTATTGTCATTATACATACATGTAAAAATGTTTTTAGGGGGTGTGGGGGTGTTAAATATTTCAACTTTTACATTACTTAAGAGGGCATTTGATTATATAAAATCACACACAGGGAAAGAGTATCGGCAAACAGACTTCCACACCTGCACACAATTGTCAATTTTGTATTTAAGGGGAACACAAACCCAAAAAAATTTGTGAACTGCACTCAACATCAAACTTAAATAAATCTAATTTGTTCATGATGAGCATATCACTAAAGATGAACATCCAACACTGCACTCCAATTTATAAAACTGTGAATGAAATTTAATGGGGGGTGGGGGGAATTAATTTACAAAACAAACCAACTAAAAGTAAAACCATCAACAGACCTTTTTTTTTAAATTTTTATAAATTCACTGTCGAGAAACTTATACTCCATCAGAGAAACAATTTAAATGAACACTGAATACCAGCCAATCAGAAACAAAGAAGAAAACCATAGAAGAGGCTGTTGGCTGCTAAGCAACAGTTACAAATCTCAAGCTGATGAAAACAGTGACGGATGCTTCCATCTCTTTTTTTCTGTATGCGTGTGTCTTCTGCTGATCCAATTTTTCGTTTTCCTTTAACCTAAGTCAGCTGAGGATTTCAGTTTGTGTTGCCGTGTTTATAAGTACAAGCTCACAACACTACAATTGCTTCGCTGGGTCAGTCAGTGATTTGTAAACCAGTGTCATCAAGATTACGAGCTCACAACACTGTTAAATTGCGCTGCAACGCTTCTGATGTGAGAATTTAAAAAAGAAACAATTAAAATACATTAATTATACCTTAAGTGAATAAAACTATGTTGTGCCTAACTTTAATCTGATTAATGTTAATGAATCAGATAATTATCAAAAGAGCTCAAAAGTAACAAATGTAAAAAAAAAATGAAACAATAGACTTACCCTAAAGATCTGATCTGTCTAGTATCTAGTCTACTAAAAGATCTGATCTATCTATGGGGGGGGGGGGGATTATGGGTCAGACCTCAAAGACATTTGTTTGTTTAATTGAAATTTACTCCGTCCACCACTGTGGTGATTTCAAGATAAATTAAGAGGAACAGCAAGATGAAAGACAAGTGAAAGAAGGAAAAGAAAGAAGGAGGGCCTACCAGGAGCACCTACCAATGCCTGCATCTACAGACAACTGGCTGATTGTGTGACATTGCGATGGATTGGAGAAACTAGGAAATAGGATAGAAGAGATGGGATGGCTCAGGGTTGAGCTAAATCTGGAGAGGAGGCACGACTAGCCTCTGTTAAAATGACAGTGGAATGGTGGCAGCAGTTTGTAGATGATAATTTTAAAAGGTAAAAGTACCAAACTGAAAACACGGAAACAAATGTCTATGAATCATATTGGGCATTCATTAGCCGGAAATAATCAGCAGGGTTTAGTTGTGGCACAGAACAAGGGAGGAGGCTATTGGAAGAGAAATTGCTAGAAGAAAATGGCGTTGGGTGGGGCACACATTGAGAAAGCCACAGACGAACATCACAAGATAAGCTCTCCATAGGAAGCCACAGGGTAAAATAAAGAGGGATCATCCTTGAGGCACATGGAAATGAGAGATGGAGACAGAGATGAGAAGTTGCATGTATTCTTGGCAACAACTGAAAACAAATGCAAGAGATAAACAGTTCTACTAAAGTTTAATGCTCGCCACCTAGGCCCCCACCGGAGGGAGATATTACATTGGGCCGGGACACACATTTATTTATAAGACTTTAACATCAAATTTATGATAGAAAATTGTTTCAAACTCAAAGGACAAACTTTAAAAACAATAAGAAGAAATCAGATGAGACCAGTATTTGTATAACAGTGTAGAGTATTATTAACAACAGATTGAACTTAACTGCATGTACAAATTCTGGCACTACAGCACAGTTAGATGTAATAGCATTCATACATTTATTATACCTTAAGTGAATAAAACTATTTTGTGTCTAACTTTAATCTGATTAATGTTAACGAATCAGATAATTATCAAGAGCTCAAAAATAACAAATGTAAAAAAACATTTTTACCAATAGACTTACCCTAAAGATCTGATCTGTTTAGTATCTAGTCTACTAAAAGATCTGATCCATCTATGTACACTAGCTTTCTTCTGTTGGGTTGTCTGGGTTTTTATAATAAGATTTATAAGATTTGATAAAAAAAATAATTCAACACAATCCTTTTGAAAAAAAGAAAAGAAAAAACCAAATTTAGTTGAAATCAAGACAATGGGCCCTACTTTCCCCTTTCATTGCCATTGCCTGATCTTATTCAAATAAATTTCTGTTTTGAATTTTGCACATGGAATGAAATTAATAAGTAAATAAGTAACACAGGTCAAAAATTAATATTTTCCTCTGGGACTAGTTGATATAGTCTGTCTTCTCTCTTCATCACTGACAAACGATTTTCTTCCTATCCTGACTGTAAAGAAAAAGCTTTATCAAAAGGATCAATAAACAGCTTTAAATTTGTTTATTTGGTTTAACTATTTTTTAAAACAGGACGGAGGTGGTAATTTCATGGATGCCTTCCACATCTAGACAATGGTAAAAAAACACATATTCCCATTATGTAACCCACATTTCCTGTTGTGCCACGATGCTCAAACTTTTCAAGTCAACGTGCAAGGTACCATCTCACAAAAAGCCGTAAAAAAACCAAATTAGTCATGGTTACCATGGTTATGCAGTGAAGCATTAAATGGTTAAAAAGCGAATAAATGCACAGCTGTTGTTTAGTTCTCTACCTCTCGTATAAGAAGAGTTACGGAGTTGTGTACAGTAAAATCTCTACTTTTGATTGGTGGGCTCATACCGTGTGGCTAGGCTTACGTAAGCCCGCCCGCTAGAGTCAAACCACATCTGTGGGATGGAAAGTAGGAGCAAAAACAAACATGTCAGCAAAGCAATAATAAGAGCTGTAATTTCTGTAAAGCAGTTTGATCAACTATGCAAAAATCTATATTATGCATACGATGTGTTGACATCCTTAATGATCCTTTTTTTTTCCATTTGCTGAGGAGTTTGATAATCGAAGCAACGTGGAGGCTAAGGTGTAAAGCAAATCTCATGCTGCTGACTCTCATTGCATTAAACCTTAACTCAAAATTGATTTGATTGGCATACGATCAAAAGAACTTTCTGATTGTGCTTCAGCCCTCCCTTCCTCTTCTTTTTGTTCATTCTAAGAGACCTGGAGTGCTGAGACGAGAGAGGCCTTGGAATGGCGCCCTCATGCTTACCATGCCTTAGGTAGCTAATAGCCAGCCATGGAAACCTGTGGCTATATTTCTTTGGCGACTAGGGGATTTCAGCAATACCTTTGATTGCATGAAGTAAACCATGTCCACCATGGCAGGGATTTCAGCAATATATTGGGTACCAAGAAGACCCCTCTTGAATGACAAGGTTTGATTGGCCTACAGCTGGAACCCAAGGTATTTCCAATCTTGGGTTGGAACCAAGGCTTTTCCAATTTTGGGCTTGAACCCAAGGTATTTCCAATTTTGGGCTGGAACCCAAGGCTTTTCCAATTTTGGGCTTGAACCCAAGATATTTTCCATTTAGGGCTGGAACCCCAGGTATCTTAAATCTTGGACTAACCAGGCATGAGGAAGGCAACAGCCCTCTCAAGTTATAAAATGTTAAAACGAACAGCCCTAATAAATAAAGCAAAACTGTTGATGGTTTTCAAGGAATATTACCAAAAAAATTCAAAAGATCAATATCAGTTAAATAATAGCATAAGAATATACTTTTTTAAAAAGAAGAAGAAAACTACCTTTTACATTATTTCATCTATGACTATTCAAAGCACTGATGTAAAAGGAATTTGCCTGCTTTTCCATTAATGCAAACTACAAACCTACAATACATATTACATTGTATAATTTAAGAAATAAAACTGCCTTGTCTTCTAGTGAAGTAGATATTTAGAGATTATTGGACATTAGTAAAAATCTAATGATGAACTATGTAGCATGGGCATAAATTGTTTGCCGGGATTTCTAACCTGTGTTTAATGACCTTGTGGCCATTGACTAATTAATAAGCTGTCAAAAAATGTAATTATTTGCCTAATAAGAAAAAAGAAAACACTTATAAATAATGTGGTGAAAATAATAAAGAAAAGAATAAAAGAAAAATGACACAAAAAACAAAATCAGATGCAAACCAGGTGTCTTTGTGCACTTGACAGTGGCAATGAGTAACGCTCGCAAGAACTGAAGAAACAATGATGTTATTGATGTCATTTGTTATTGATGTCATTTATTATTACTGGAGTTCATGAATGGTTTTTTGTTGTTCTTTCAGTTTTAGTAGAAACTGTATTAAATATATTATTTTAAAAATTCAATGCTAAATATATACAAAAGGACAGTTCCATTGGAATTTAACCCATTCACAGTATATGGCGATCTCAGGGTGAATTTAGAGGAAATCGCAAGATGAAAGATAAGTGAAAGAATCAAAGGCAGTGCCCGCCAACTGTACATAAAAGGACAGAAACTATGTGTAAAATAATTAAATCACTGACAAATAAACGAATCGTCAATCTGTTATTACACATGAAGATCATCTTATCCATTTTTTTTTTTTAATATATATATATATGTGTGAAGAAATTCAAAGAAAAAATAGGCAGTTCAAGAAGAAGTTTGATAAAAAATAAAGATAAGAGTTTATAAACATTTTCAAATGAGAATTAGTTTAAATTGTGATAATATATAGCATATACATTATACAAGTGAAAAGACTCCACACCCCACCCCCCCCCCCAGTGCTAAATAAAAAGCAACAAAAATCAAAACAATATCCTCCCTCCTCCTCCCTCTAAAGATAAAACAAACCGTAACAAACAAAGACAATTCATCTTACACTTACAGTACAGACGTTGCATGGTTAGTTTGTGGACTGCCAACAAGGACAATATGGCATGAAACATGACGTCCTTTACCTTTACTATAGACAATATTAGATATGTGTTACATTGAAATTGACCCTATGCACCATATCCAATGATCGCAGGGTGAATTAGGAGGAAACAGAAAGATGAATAATAACTGAAAGAGTGAAAGGAAAGAAGTAGAACCTAGCAGTAGCACCTGCCAACCGCCCACTTTTATTAGATAACACAAATCCAACAAAGTATTAAATTATCCTAAATGTATGCAGATACATGTATGCAGATACACGTATGGATTGTATTCGGCCCCAGTAAAAAAAAAGCCAGCAAAGGCAATTCTTTGTTACAACAAATCACGACAACCTAAAATAATCCATTCCACTTTCCCTTAAATCTCCAAGTTCAAACCAAAATTAATTGCTAAGAATACTTGAACTACAAGATTTTATGAGGACTGGTGTTACATGATGAGATGACAAGGACTAGATCTAGTGTTACATGATGGAATGACACCCGGGAATGATTACAAGGTTTTGCCTTGTGTGCAGTGCATTGTGTGATGTATCAAGACAAAGTCTCTCTCTTTACCCATGAAAAGCTAAAGGAAATTGATAATAAAACAACGAAAACAACTTAAAAATAAAATTGAGTTTGATCACTGACATCACTGGTAAAATTCTAATGAGTAAAAACTGTATCTTGTCTTTTTACAAATGTAATTCTTAACGGCCTGATCAAAGATTATCTTACAGGATATCAAATCCAATAGCTAAACGAAGTACTTCTAGGGTAGTAGCTAAATATTTTAATATTTCAGGTACTGCACAATCTTCAAATAGTGACTTTGTTCTCTTCAAAGCTCCACCAAATCCCTTAAGCTAAACATTTGCATTGTGCGAGGGTCTTAAGTGACAGTGAAAGATGAACACAGCAGAGTTTATTTGTTCAAAGAACCTGTGGCTGAAATGTGATATGAGACAGTGATGTTTGTGTACTCTGTGGTTTTCCAACAGGCAATATCACACCAAGACATAGATGCAATGAGTGAGTCACAAAAATCAAATGCCTGTTCTGGTTTGTGCCCTACCCCCGTAGCGATGCCGGTAGACGAATGATGTCCTTCTTCTGTCTTGGCATGCTGTTCAAGTACTTTCTTAGCCGCCTCCTTCAGTTCCTGATCTCTGTCCCCACTTCCATCTGTGAGAACCATTTGCGCCAACTGCTGCATAGTGAGGTCACAGGATTTGTCAGCTACCATTCTCCTGTTGTCTCGAGTTTTAGGAGGCAAACTCGAGTTCCAGAATTTAAAATATGGGACTGGGGCTAAAGTGGTGGATGAGTTGCTACTAGAGGCGTTACCAGAGTCCACAGTCACAGGCTTCAATTTCATGGCGTTACCAGATGCTGAACGGTTACTGCCATCCGTAGACGCGCTCCAGGACTTACGACCTCCATCTTTGTCATTCTTATTTTCCTTCTTCTTCCTGGCCATAGCTGTTTTGCTTGATCCCTCTTTTTGCCAAAGGCTTCAAAATGTGGTCTCTTCGAGAATCCCTGGAGAGCAAAAGTTGCTGGCAAATCTGGTTTGATCGTATTTGTTTTCAGACCAGGTGCTGCGGCCAGCCTGGGAGTTTCCTTAAAAATGTCGGGACACAGATTGATAGGCTTTGTGTCTGCCACAAATTCCTTGGTGATGAACTCCACAACACGATTACTTTTGCTCTCTTCGGTTTTGGGTCTCACGCGAGGACTGTGACGGAAGGGACTGGGGAGTCCAAATTCACAGAGGCTCCATTTGGGGGCTGGATTCGCTTCTCAAGTGCTGACTTGCTGGGATTCCACAGAAGAGAAGGTGTGTAACCTTGATGCTGACTTAGAGTGAATTCATTGGGAAAGACGTGGTAGGTACAGGAGGCTTCAAGTTTTGGCCTCGCTTTCACAACTGCCTCGACACCGAGACATTTGGTGGAGAGGCAACCAATGCTTACAGCACTGTTGTCACTGCTAGCATCAAGGTCAGTGACCTTGTCTTCATTTGAAAAGGATTTAAAACATTGTTTTCATTCTGAAAATGGCTTGACCCATTGTCTCCATTTGAAAAATGACTCAACCCATTGGGTAAAGATTTGTATTCTGTTTTCTCTCCATGACTAGAATTATTTGAAAATTGTGAAACAGTTTCTGAGTTTGATTTAGGAGTTTTAGACGACTGAAGGATGGAAGTGGGTGCAGATGTGGATGTGGTGAGAGCGTCGCTGCTGTTGTTGTTTTTCTGCCTTGTTAACAAAGCATTGTCATTCTTTGGCTTGTTTGAGGATGATGATTTTTTCTCGGCTGCACTTTGTACCTGAGACTACATAGAAAAAGCATACACCAAAACACTGAGGAGTGAGGCTGAAAGCTTTAAAGGGTGATGTCACTTGGAAGGCGTTCAGTCAATGAAACAAAAGGGATATCTTCCATAAAAGCAGGAGATTATGTATTGAATGGAAAACAATTTTCACCAAATCTTGTGATGTACACTAAACCTTACTACAACTCCAAACCTCTTCATCTTGCCCAATATTCAAAACTGACGATGAAAGATTGAGTTTGAGATCTAACATTAATACAGACAACATAATGGTGATCTTAAACTTGGAGACATTTACTAAATTACAACACTGCTTAATCAGTATGCATATATTTATCTATTTCTTTATCAATTTCCATTTTACTGTCGGGTGTAAGGGTTATGTATATATATTCAACACAAAATAAGATTATAATCTTAAAGGAAAAACAGTTTAAAAGTGAATTTCTTATGATATATTAATAACATTTTTATTTCTATGAGTTAAACATGTTCGTTTTCATTGTTCACAATATTATTCAGAGCAGTCTATATTTAGTTTTGAAGGACGTTTTCTTTGGAATTTTTCTTTACTTATTCAAATCGTGTAAAACTTTGGGTTTTTTAAAAAGACTTTGAACAATGTTACATAGAGTTTTGATCTTACAACACTTAAGAAAGGATAAAATGCTACAGTCATGATAGGAAAACTAAACCAAAATATAATAAGTAAGCACTGATTTGAAAAATTAAAGAAAAACAGCCATGAAATGTCCATCTACATTGCATCACAAAAAACACACATAAAAAAAGTAGGAGATAAATTACAAAACAAAAAACCCACAAAAGTAACTGACAGGAGACAGAAAAGCTTTCTTTTTGGTATGAATGCCCAGGAAGTGTTGAAGAAAAGACAAATTAAAGAAAGAAAGCAAAATAAACCCCTATATCTTGAAGAAAAGAGGAGTGTAGGCATACACCAAAGGACTACGATAATTATTATACTCTCTATTTGGTTCTTGTAACACGCATGTGTACCTGTCTGTCCAATGGTGTGCTGACAACACAGGACAACTGATCCAAGGTTCGTGGACCACTGCCGGGCTGCCCCAACTTGTGGCTATAGAAGTGTCCCGATGGCGTCACCTCTGGACGGGCTCCTTTAAAACAAACATGGACAGGAAAATGACATGATTACAGCTGAACATTTGTCAGGTATTTTTGGTCAAGAATTTCAGTGGTATCTAGACAAAAGAATTGCCCAAGTACTGACAAGTACTGACTCAATCTAATAATAATCATAGTTGATATGATCTCGGGTACAACATGCTTGAATATTATAAGATAAGATAATCTTTATTAGTCCTTTTTGGAAAATTGTTTAAGTCACGATTTCATAACATTTCACAAACAAATAAATAACATTTCACAAACAAATGATCATTAAAATTTCTTAAATAATATAATATGATACAAATTTCATAGAATGATAATAACCATGATGATGATATATCTTATATAACCAATACGAAACAACTGTCTCTCTCTTTCTCTCACACACAACAGTGGATAATGACAATGACAATAGACAGCCACACCAAATTATTTGACAATGATCAAGAAATCCACAAAAAGATACTGGTGTTACTACAATGTGCATGCAAATAATACATATCATGCATACTCCATCCACACTCACATATACAAACGCAGACACACACACTCTCACATATGAATAATTTTATTATCTTATTATAATATTTGTAGAAATACATATGGCATGATTTCCAGAGGGAATTAATTACATAATGTTAATCTTAAGACTACATTTTGCATGTAGATGTTGGAATAAATGAATTTTTGTATCTGTCTGTTTTGGCTTGTATTGGCAGAGTCTGTCTCCTCCTAGTAGATCTAATATAGTTTTCATTCATGACGACCTGAACATTTTACGCTAGATTTGACCAACTTGGCTTTTCTGATCACATAGATGGTATGAGAAGCAGCCTCACAGAAAATGAAGATACACCAATAACAGTCAATGAAAATGAAGTAAATAAACTTTTCAAAATCTTAAAATAAACAAAGCCTGTGGACTAGACAATATAACCGCACGTGTCATGAAATTATGTTCTAGTGAACTCTCAGGTATATTTTCGTATATATTTAATTTATCACTGTCGTTAAATGAAATACCGAATGCTTGGAAAATGTCCCAAATATCTCCTGTCCCAAAATGCAGTAATATAAAACAAATGAATGATTTAAGATCAGTAGCATTGACATCTATTTTAATGAAATGTCTTGAGAGGATTGTGTTAAAAGAAATTACAATAACAAGTGGACCTACTGTCGACCTACACCAATTTGCCTATAAATCTAAAAGGGCGTTGAAGATACTATTCTATTTTTTACAAATAACGTGTACCATCATCTTGATACTCCAAAAAACTATGTCAGAACTCTTTTAGTTGATTTTCAAGTGCTTTTAACAAATACAGCCACACATCCTGATTTCTAAATTGTTAAATATGGGTTTGGGAAAAAGTGTAACTTTCTGGATCTTCGATTTTCTGACTAACAGACCTCAATTTGTTAGATCAAAATCGGAGAATGGTATTTTTGACTCGTCAGTAATTGTAACAAACAGTGGAGCACCCCAGGGGACTGTCCTTGCACCTATACTCTTTTCTATCTACAGTAATGATTGTAAAACTGCGTTTGAAAACATCCCAATAATAAAATATGCAGATGATACATCTATCCAAGCTCTTATCAGGTCAGAAGTAGATCTAATCAATTATGCTCAAGAAATCAAAAGGTTTGTAAAACGGTGTGATGACAATTATTTACAACTTAATGTTAACAAAACAAAAAAAAATGATTTTTGATCTTAGGAAGACAAATAACATCCATACTGATATTGTTATAAAAGATGAAACAGTTGAGAAAGTTAATGGATATAAACATCTTGGAATAATTTTTGATGAAAAGCTAGAATGGCAAAAACAATCAAATATAGTCTTAAAGAACGTGAACAAAAAAGTGTATTTTATGAGGAAGCTTTATAAGTTTCAAACTGATAACACTCTAATAAGACTTTTCTGTCAAGCTTGCATAAAGAGTATTATTATTTTTAGTATAACTGCATGGGAAGGAAATACAAGAAATAGAGAAAAGAAGAAATTTAATAGGACATTGAAACACATAGGGAAACTCATAAATGATGTAGAGCCGGAGAACTTTGAAGATCTGTATGAGATTCAATGCAAAATCAAACTCAGGAGTATACTTAAAGATAACGCCAACCCTCTTTTCTCCATACCCAAAATAAGTAGTAGAAGCGGTCAACTTATATATTTAAAATCCCGCACTGAAAGATATTTTAGATCATTTCTTCCAAGTGCCATATGAAAGTTTGACCATACCTTATTTTGAAAGCACAATGGCGTTTTCCTCACAATGTTTAAGTGTAAATTGATGGATGGTGAATAAACGATTTATGGTAAGTTAATGAATGTGTATGAAGCTAATCATTTTGTCTTTTTTAATTTTCGATTTTTTTATGTGTATTGTTTCACCGCACTATTTATTTACCCACCTTTAAATTTTTGTATACTTCTCCTAAAATCTAAACATTTAATGATTAATTAAGTTAAATTTGTTTTTAATTCGAATGCATTGATGTATACTCCTATTTTCCAAACGGAAATTGTGATAACACAAGTATAAATTCCTTTTTTAAAGGATCAATAAAGATGATTGAAATTGAAATTGAAATTTAGAGGGTAACTACTATCTTTGGGAATCTGTTGTCTTTTCTTTAGGACATTAAGGTTGTAAAGTTCTTTAAATGATGGTATGTCTTGTTTGATTTTGCCTTAGAAATGATTCTGTCAATTTTATTCTCATCTTGTTTTGTTATGTTCCCATCCCAACAATTCATGCCAAAAGTTATCCTGATTCGGATAGTGAAGAAAGTTTTCAAGACTTCAGATTGAATATCAAATGATCTAAGTTTTATTAAAAGATAGAATCATTGGTTAGCTTTTTGACAGACTACATTCACATGTACATGCCAATTCAGTTTGCTGTCAATGTTGATTCCTAAATATTTGTATAGATTTGAAACTTCAACCTGTTCATTACTTATGAATGAGGATGGTAATTTAATTTCCTTTCTTCTACAATCAAAAATCCTTTCTTTTGTTTTAGATACATTGAACTGAACGTAATTGCTATTACCAAAATACCTATTTATAGGCTGCAAAAAGAAGCAATCCTAGAGTAAACAGGATTTGATTTTCAACAATTTTGATATTGCTGAAAAAAGATTTTTTTAATAATGTATGAATTGGTTTTTATAAACATAACTTCACATGGATTCTCAACAACTTACCTGAAGAGATTTGACGTGTATTTCGTGTGACAGATGTTCCAGCAGGTATATTCACTTTCGTAGCGCTTTGTTTTTGAATGGATGTACCATTTACACTCGCTGATGACCTTTCCTTCGCTGACCCTGAAATTCTTTGTTTTTACTGATTTCAGTGCTTCTATATATTCCTCAGTATAATCTTGGATGAGTGAATTCTCGCTTTTAGGTGGAGCGGTCTTAGATAGTTTGTACTGATGTTGATTCTTAGATCGAAGACCTGCATTGATATTTTGACGCTGTTGTTCGCGTCTGTTTGAGTAATGCAACATGGGAGTTTGATTGACAGATTTTTGGTGTCCTTCATTGCTTTGAATATGCATCTCTGGCTGCGGCTGAGGAGCGTAATTGTGAGGTTGATGTGAAGCAACCTGACAACCAACAGCAAGAGGAGAGTACTGGTTATAAGCATAGAATCTTCGAGATTCAAGAAATTCACTTTTTGTAGCCGATGAATTTGTCGTGTCATAACAAGCGTGCTCTCTTCGATATTGCTCAATATATTTTCTTGGATCAGCAAAATGCCTGAACACAAAATTATTGAGATTCTGTGGCCGTGATTTTGAGTCACGAGAAAACAGTGATTCCCTTATGACATTGTTGACATTAACACTCAATCCACCCCTAGAACGAGGTGGAACATCATTTTCTGATTTCCTGTAATGTACAGCAGGATTTGGACACCATCCACAAATGTGCACTGAATGCAAATATTTGAGCATTTTTTGAGAATTTAAACCACCACTGTTACCTATATTATTGGTCTGTTTGTTGGTTATGTTTGTTGAATTGTTTCCATTACAAACAGCCGACTGAGTCGTGCTGTTTGACTTAAATTTATTGGAGACGATATACGCGGATATGAGACCTGATGCATGCTCTCTTTCCAGAAAGTCATCGTCTGCATCGAGGAGTTTTTGCTGTAATTGTTTATCCAGAAAGAAGTTAAGATCGTGCTTACCATTCTCATTTTCTGTATCCATGACTCTCACTACGATTGATTTGTATGATTGTATGCACCTCGTAGATTAGTTTTTGGATCTAGATCTAGCTCTAGATCTATATTCTAACACTTGATAAGAAAATAGTAAAAGCATTTCGGCTTTATGAAATTCTAAATTTCTCCTCATTGTGAACTGTGACACATGATATGGGCTAGATGTTTTGATTTTCTTCTTTAACCGTTTATCTTGTTAGTGACGAAAAGAATGATCCACAAACAGTCAACTGCGATCGGGTTGGCAGGCACGCTAACTTTAACTCTTCCGGTGTTAAGTCTGATACCAAAACCGCCCGGTCAAGCGAATTTGCAGAAATTTTAAATATAAAAACATGAATTCTACTCAAAGTTTTTATGCTTTTACATATTTTCATAAAGCAAATATTAGATAATTTGATATTCTATAAATTTTAAGCTAACAGCACGATCTTTGATCCAATTATACAATTGTCTCCGTATCTATAAACGATTAATAGAACAGCCACTCACCGGAACCCTCTTGTTGCAGCATTAAATTTTTTACCCCAACTAATATCTTATTCAATATTAATTGATTTTGTATGTATTTATATGTTTAGGGATAATCTGAAAGTTTAAATTCGTATCTTACAATGTTTTTGGCCCATACGATGTCGCAATAATAAACAGGATGACGATCCAACTTTCAGCTAAGGCATGCGCAGACCCAAGGAAAGGCATTCCTGTTTACCTGAGCGACACTATAGGACTGTCTGTGTTGTTTTATCGTAGATGCCTGCATCGTTTCTCCTGTGACAGTGCCTGGGTCAAATTGCATTAATTTGATAATTTCATGTGTTAAAAACGGACATAAGCGATTGTATTATTATTAACAAGTTGAGGTAAAGTAATGAATATTTAAGAATTCTTCCTTATCTATTTGAAACGGTAGTGTCAAATTCCTTAGACCTTAGAAAATTTTCCAGATTCCAAATTCCAAGTCACATTTCTGATTTCTCAAAATATTATGGCAGGTTTCACAAAATGGTCCATCCCCATTTCCCTCTTTTGTCAAAATGTACATGTTATATTTCTTACAAGTGTTATATACCATCTTAAAGCTTATAACATGAGTATTCCAGATATATGACTTTAAGAGATAGCAAAGGACTGTGGGGCAAGTAAATTAGCTTTTAAAAGTCAGGTTTTTCAGTCAAGGGGCATAACTGTGAAAATTCTAGGTCCAATGCCAGTGACGCAATGTTATGTGAACTGCACATGTCCGTCGACCGAGGTTTCCCTGGCATTTATTTAGTGACGTAACGCTTGGGCATCTGGTTTGGAGAGTTCCCTGACTTTTCCCTAGTTCTCAATAAGATGTGAAGTCTGTGTTTGTGTTTCCCGACACCTCGGGCGTGGAGTCCACGGCCGGTGCCTTACCGTTGATCAGATGACTCGCGCGTTCCGGATCGAGTGGATGGATGAAAACCGATGCTTTTTTGCCCCGTTTTTTGTAAAGCCTGTGATTGTACGCCTTTACACTATCCTTATTACGTGTTACGGGTTTATCGTGTGTACCATTCTGCTGAAAACGATACGGTAAACTTCACGACTTATATAACGAGTGAGGATGCGATACGTATAGGCCAACATTTGCCAATAGAGAAAGAGGGAGAGAAAAAGAGAGGTAGAGAGAGAGAGAGATGCACCAGCAACAAAACCCTCACCGAAAAAGAAAGCGCTTTTGACGACAATGGTTTATTTCCCCCGTACGTAGAGCCCCCCCCCCCCCCCCCCCAACTCCCATCATCTCTTCTCTGCTACTCCCACCATCACTCCCCCCTCTCCGACTATCTACAGTCACATAGAGCGCCCCACTAAACTAGCACAAACTTGTGTCTTTATCGATCGATGATTGCTTCGCGGAATACGGGACGGGATGGGAGCGGTGGCTGACAAATCTTAAACTCTACTTGAACCTGTGCTATTAGTATTATTTTTCTTCTCTCTCTCTCTCGTTGAAATGCGTTTTTAGTAATATTGTATTGTTATGCGAAGAAGACTGCATAGTGGAGACGTAGAGTCACTATCGTTGTAATGGACTTCTAAACCTCCCGTATTTCCAATTATCTTGTCTTTATTTATTAGAAAGTAATAAATCATGAAAGCCTATTGATTGCCGGACTTCTTTACATAAGTTTCACTCACGATAAGCCAAAGCAGGTTTTGCTAATGCAACCGAATCTAACCTGAACGGTCTCCGAATCTAACCTGATCATAGTCTCCTTTCTAATGTCCGATCATCGTCTACATTTTTGTGCGGACGTAAGCGCATGGCCGTGAGGGGACATCCCAAGACAAAATATTCCGCAAAGCCAACCGGATAATTTAAAAACAAAAATTTCATGATTTCTCAATAGGCTTACACAAGATGAACTACGAGACAATAGCTCTACGCAATATTACCGTTACTAGATCTCAGATCGAAAAATAATATTTTTTGTCCGACCATAAGGTTTTGCAGAATGACAGTAGTCTCAAGGTATTCTCACTCTCATTTAGAGTTACCTATGATATTTTTCGTGTCTTTTACAGAATATATGGTCGTAAGAATACGTTTTCTTTCACTCCAGATCATAAAACGGCGCTTCTACGTATTTTTCAACTGTTTTTTTTTCAGCTCTTACTGTGTGTTCATTTGTAGACCACAGTTGTTACATAATAACGAAAATATGAAACCTGCCTCACGAGATCACTGCAAAAGATTTTTAAAAAAATTAGAACTCGCCAAATTTTCTTTAAACAATTCTTTTTCACATGGAATTAAAGAAAACAGAATAAAAGGTCGTTGACCTCACCTACCTTAAGGTGAAAAGGACTAAAAAGAGGGAAATGTCGTCAATCTCAATTGCTGACGTTCGCACCCAAAACATATTCACAAAACACACAAATTGAAAGCAAATTTCACAATATTATGTTTTTTATATCTGCGATGTCAAAGCTATTCATGGACCAAATGTTAAGAAGATTCATCAATTAGACTTTAAGAAAGATTAATTGAAGAGTTCAAGTTATCATTGGGTCCCATTTTTGTGAAACCTGCCTTGTGCAAACTCACATTCTTATCAGTTCAATCACAACGTCAACACTCTTGAAACAGACCAGCTCACATTTACACCCCTCTAGCGATAGACTTATCCTAGAAGGATCATTGCATTTTACAATTTAGAGGTAATCAATAAATGAAAGTTGTATAATCAAACCTACTTCTTGCATAGTGCAGCTGTTAGCATCATTACCACCAGTTGTCCAAGGCAAAGATAATAATGATATATACACCCCTTTTGAAATAAACTCAATCGAATGCCTTTTGGACATAAGCTTATAAGCCTGAATGCGTCGTTTTTCCTGTTTACTAAATGGTTACCCTATCAGAAAGCATTATTTAAAAGAGGATGAAAGCAAGAGGGTAGCAAGGAGGAACATTCAGGCCTCTCTTGATCCGTCTTTACTTGCCTGGCATCGCACTGAGAGGTTTATAACAGGCAATCGGGGAATCCCTGGCGTAGCGCTGAACATAGTACTGTAACAAACCGGCATTTACCGGTCATAACCTTACCAGGGTTAAAAGATATGTGAAAGGGGAAACGTGAACTTCAACCATTTCAAAGTCAAAGGCATTTTTTTTTTAACGAAGTGGGTACCCGTACAGTGGTATATATGTATTGCAAAATCGTCTCATGTATACTGCGTAGAAGATTTGGCTGAATACGATGTTGCCAAGATTAGATCTCAGATGACAATGTTTTTCTCCTATTGTGTCAGTGTCAATGAGAACTCGAATACCAAACTCAGTTTCATCAGTCATCAGAGTTTGATCACTATTTAGCTTCATCCATATCGATTTTGTTTTCTTTTAACTAAAAAGAAAAACAATGAATTTAAATACATTTTACTTCTCAACAGTTGATAGATTTACTGATTGTCCCTGGACTTAAATTCCACCACTGGATGCAGCCATACATAGCCTGATATATTTGCTCACCTGCATATTTGAAAGGCTAATTAGTTTTAAGTAAAATATCTCCCAAAACCCTAACATGTTGTTCCTCATTTTGTTTGGAAATGACTGTACTTTTGTGTTGTCTGTGAAAATGTTGCTTTTTTTCAAACTATTAGAAAGATCTGCATGTCGGCAAACATTCAAAACAAAACTGAAAAAAATACATGTGTGCTAAAAAAAAATGTAAACGATGAAAAGTTTTGTATTTATTCCTGAAGTCCAATATATTATGCAATGAAAAAATATGAATATCAATCGTGTTCAACAGATTTGACACTTTGTACAACGAAAGTGAGAAGAAATCACGCCTTCATTGTCTCATTCTTTGAAAGTGCTTGTAACACAAGCATAAAACACCTTCGTTATTGACCGTATTTACCTTTTAGATTAAAAGTACTTCCTTTTAAAGGGACAATAAGGTGTACCTATCAGATTTGAACCATTAGATTTACGTTTTGAAACCGCTAGATTTAGGAGCCGTTGGGAGCGGCTTGGTGTCCTCACGGTAATTGTCAAAAACCACTGACAGCGGCTTGGTGTACTTAAAGAGTTATCTTAAATCAACAAGAACTGACGAAATCCAAAGTCAATTAAAGCAAGTTGATTCTGCATAGCCATGGTCTGACATTGGTACCATGACCTCATAGTTCTATAGAATATGATGTTTGTCGAAGTGATTGAAATGGTTTTGGTTTTGAATAGGGTTTTTTTGTACTTAAAAGATTTATTTGTAACTTATTTGATCTCACTCCAGTTTATCTTACCACAGGTTATCTGAACGAATCCTCATAACCATGTGGCTGCCAGAAGGTTCATGTCAACGTAATCACCAGAACCCTGTCAGTGTCATTAGTTGGTTCACGATAAATAGATAGATATTCTCATTATGCAAGACACAGAGGCAACAAACGCTGCCAATGCTGCATCTGGTAGCGGAAAACCACGCACTAAAAAAGAAAAGCACTCTATTAAAGCTCAAGGAGAGAAAAGAACGTGAGATGGGTTCCGGTGTTTCACTCCAAAAGAAAGACAATGGCCACAAATTTGCTTTCCAGTCCACATCAGGGGCAGGCGATGTTGATGTCACAGACAAAAACAAACCAACGCTGTACCATGTCTCCACCAAGGATGACTATATTCCTACATCTCCTATGGATGTGTCTCAATGTTCTGTCAACATCAGGCCTCAGCCAAAACCACGAACACAAAGACGAATGTCATCGTCTGATGTAAATTTGAAGGATGAGGCATCAAACTTTAAAAAGGAAAACGATGAATCTCTGAACGGCTCATCTGATACTGTTACGCTACAGCGTCTTAAGAATCTGAAAATGGTCACAGACCAGTCAGAATCCAATGATACCTTAGCCAATGCTCGGTTTGTGCCCAAACCACCAGTCACACCCCGTAGTTCTAAGAATACACCTCGAACTCCGAGGACCTTGATATCCTCTGGAAAGCGAGAGAAGCGCATACGAGAACCATGGTCATCAGGGGACGAGAATGAAATCGAGGAGAAAAGGGAAAAGAACGGGCATGAAAGAGAGAATCATAAAAATGTGTTTGATATTTCTGACTTAGAAATAATAAGTTCTGAAGTGAATGTGAGGAAAACTCCGATACCTCTGGGAGGAGAAAATTCACAAGCCAGTTCTCACATTCATGCAAAACCAGGGGCTCGTTTATTGAAAAGGAGGAATTCCAAGGATATGTTGCCAGCCAATGCCCACATCAGTGGCACAGCAGAAACCGTCAGCTCCAGCCTTCCTGTTGACTCAAATAATGGAAGTAATACTAGTATTACGGACATACTACCCAATAAGTCTCCCAAAAAACAAGTAAAGTCTAGAACTCACTATGACACTCAATTTCCTGACAAATCAAAACCACCTCCCAGTCCCAAATCTAATCCCTCAAAAAGTGGTGCTACACCTAATTTAGATACAACAGGAACGGAATTTCAATGTCAAAAACTTTCGACTGAAAATGTGCCATGTGAGGCTGGAACCAAAAGCACTCAAGTAATGTACACGTCGGGTGAAACATGTCGTTCTATTGCCACGCCACCATCGGGACACCTTGAGCCCATCAGCCCAAGGGCACAACCACCTCCTCTTCCAAAAGAGTTTGCCTCACATGCCCTGAAAACTGCCTATAAGATTGATCCAAACGTTCGCCCATTCACGTCATCAACATCTGGCAGAACACACACACATTCAGACTCTGGTGGAGTGAGCAATGATGACAAATTATCACAGCGTTCCTTTACATCTGGAAGTATTTTGCCCATTATCACCACCAGAGAGGCCCGGTCTCGGTGAGTAAGACTTCTGTTTTATGTTGAAATTATCATCATCATCTGTCTGTCTGTTTGAGATGTATTTCCATCATCATAATGCTAGGGATAAGTTTGAAAAATGATCCTTGAAATGATTTTTATTCTCACAACCCGCTGTGTTACACTGTATTAATTGACTTGTGGTTTCCCTCCATGACTGTCAAGCATCCTCTTACAGGTATTTAATGATTCTCAATGTACCCATCATTGGGTTAGTCTTGGGGGGGAGGGGGGGTTCTTGGAATGCCATTTTTGTCGAAAACGGGACAAATCTAGTCTAGCATACTAGTAGATAGAGCAATTCATTCCTGTCATAATGATATCATAAAAGAAGCTCAATATTGATTTTTTTAATTTATAGGAATTTTTAGAAACGATACAGGCCTATCTTTCAACACAGCTATTATACAATAAAATCCAGAAATATTATTTAAAGTATGGTAAGTCGATACTCATTTTGATCGTCACAATAAACGCTATCCAAAATCGTCACAATAAACGCTATCCAAAATGGTCACAATAAACGCTATCCAAAATCGTCTCAATAAACGCTATCCAAAACAAACTTATTTGAGGATCTATTATGAATATTGCTTTAGGTCATCCAGAAAATCCAGAACATATTCTCAAAGGCACCATCTCAAAATGAGTAAAAAGGTGCTGGTGCACTTGAAACATTGTCAATAAGAAGTAGTTCAGAGCCTCTCAAGGTTTTATGATGTTTCAATGTATTATCCTACTCTTTTCTTAGGTTTTTGGGAGAAAAATGTATTCAAATAACAGAAAATAAGAGAAAAATATGAATTTCTCAAAATGGCCTTTTTTGTTCATTATTTCCTATCTACTTTTTTATTTCTCAACATATCTTCATGAAATTTGGTATGGATGATGAGTGGGGAAAACAAAAAATGATCAGATGCTTTTTTTGACGTATTATAGTTTTGGGAAAATTGAATTTTTTGTACAATATTTTGTATATTTTTGGTTGTTCTCATATGCTTTTTTCAAAAATTCATAAAATCAAAACTTACTAATGAAACAAAAATCTGATGTGAAAGTTTAGACATTGTTTCAAATAAGGTGTGTGCCTAGTTTGAAAGAAATTTGTTGAAATAGAAAAATCCGGGGGGGGGGGGGGGGGGTCCTGGAGTGAAAATGTTCCTGTTTGTTCCCATCAATTTAACTTATGTATAGGTGTAATGGGCATAGTGTACTGAGTTGAAATATGTCA
Organism: Doris montereyensis; assembly: GCA_037039925.1. Taxonomy (NCBI): domain Eukaryota; kingdom Metazoa; phylum Mollusca; class Gastropoda; order Nudibranchia; family Dorididae; genus Doris; species Doris montereyensis. The sequence goes on from JAXRKP010000493.1 coordinate 145,859, forward strand.
TATATATTCCACACACCTATTATCAAAAGAGTAGGATAATACTTTGAAACATCATAAAACCTTGAGAGACTCTCAACTACTTTTTATTGACACTGTTTCAAGTGCACCTTTTTACTCATTTTGAGATGGTGCCTTTTGATAGTAGGTGTGTGGAATATTTCTGGTTTTATTGTATAATAGCTGTGTTGAAAGATAGGCCTGTATCATTTCTAAAAAAAATTGTATAAATTCAAGATACTGAGCTTCTTTTATGATATCATTATGACAGGAATGAACACTAGTATCATAGACTAGATTTGTTCCATTTTCGGCAAAAATGGCATTCCCAGAACCCCCCCCCCCCGTCCCCGGTACGTCCATAGTACCCGAGGATGAATTATTTGACAGTGGAATAGCAGATTTTCTACTGTGTCTGGAGTGCAAACATGACATAGCCCTTAATGGCTTCTACTTGCACAGTTAATCCAATATCCACCTAAATGTGTTCCCGAACACAAGATCTTCTGAAAACAGAATGGAGGCTGGTGCTGCCTGAGTAAGACTGCATAGAAATAAAACTATATAAATATAGAATTCACTTTCCCATTTCGGATTCTGTGCCAAGAAGAACCATAGAACTATGTGAGAGTTGACATGTAAAATATATTGTCAACTCATTCTACATGTGTATACATTGTCTAGAACTGAGGAATGTTCTGAAGTATAGCAAACTAAAAGAAGACGATTTAAAAAAATAAATTATGCGGAATAATAAATAAATTAGTATTGCTACTGACGTAGGTTATTTCCCTTTAGATTGGAATTGCTTTATTCATGAATTATGTTTCAGTCCCAACTTGAGTGAACAAGATAGCAAGTTGTGTTGTATATTTACCGTACAATTCCAGTCAGGTATTGGCCGTAGGGTTCATTGGAGTTGCTGGACTTTCAAAGTTGAATATTATTATGCAACTTTATATGTCGTAAAGAATATTGAGACGATATCTCTATCCTTTTCCGCTGTGAACAGACCTGTATAGTGTCTGAGACTTGCTGTAAGTTACAAGTCATGCATCTGTACATACTTGGTATCAAGTCAAGTGATGGAATCACCTGTGTGTATTATTGTCATTACAGAGTTAGGAGTTATGACGTGTTAAGTAGTGGACATATTTTTAGTGCAGATATTTTTATATATCTAGTGAAATATATGCAATGACTGAGTTTGGTTACTACTTCTTCCTACAGCTTCTGACATCTACTGTATGTCTTAGTTTTAATAGGCATGTCATTGTGTTCATGGGAAAGGCACTCTATAAATATTTTCATCACACCGCCCCAGATGCCAATGGGTTCTAGCTTTGGCTGAAGGTAAACCTGCAACAAGACTATCAATCATGTATATATGGCCTTTCACTCTCAATGTTACTAAAACTAGATTAGCTCAAGCCTTGAGACCTAAGAGGAGCATGATTACTACATTTGTACATCATTGTCTAAGGTTGATCTACCTGTCTTTTTTGTCTTTTTGCATTGGTAGTTGACAGGCCCTGATGGTAGGTTCTACTTCTTTCTTTTCATTCTTTGTGTCTTTCATCTTGCTGTTTCCTCTTAATTCACCCTGAGATCACCACACATGGTTGACTGGGTAAACTTTACTAAAAGAAATCTTTTATTTGTTTTAATGTTTTTTGCAGGAGTTTCCTTGAAGGCAGTGTAAGCAGTGCCACTCCTTCTATGCTGGGCTTGGACGAACTGGAGCGATACTTTCCCGAGAGAAAGATCAACATTCTTGTCGGCACATGGAATATGAACGAACTTAAGGTGAACTTTGTTGTGTGCAAGTGTATATTATGTTTTAAAGTTGTTCAATTTCATTCTTTTTTTTAACGTTTTGTTTGTGCTTTGATGGGAAATGTTGCTAGTGATCAGTATTGTCCTGAAACAGAGACATACAGGTAGACAGATATAGAGAGACGGATAGACAAGACGATAGGCAGATGGACACTCCATAGACAGGCTGACAGAGACAAAGCAACTAAACACAGAGAAAAGAGAGACAGACAGGCACTCCACAGACTTGAAGAGAAACTAACTTAATCAGGCAGACAGAAATATAGAGATGGAAACAAACAGATAGACATCCACTGATAGACTTGACTGATAAACCAACGAAGACACAGAGAGAGAGAGAGGGGGAATAAAGACAGACAAAGATAGAGAGAGAGCAAACATAGATCTGATCTAAAGCACTACAACCATACACTTGTAGATAATATATATAAACCGTGCAGGTATTAACGTTTTCCTGCAGGATGTGACCTCATCCCTAGATGATTTCATCTTGCCCGAAAAGTGTTTCTATGTTCAAGATATTTATGCCATTGGAACTCAGGAGAACAACATGAATAAGTGAGTTGACTCAGAGAGATTTTCTTTTCTTTCATCTTTAACTTGGAAATAACTTTGATTGTAAATGTTGCCTTTACCAGGTGGTGTACCCATATTTCATTTTCATATTTTAGATCTTTCTTTCCTTCTTTCTTTCTTTCTTTCTTTCTTTCTTTCTTTTTTTATCAGTTCCCATTCTACCTTCCATTGTGTGGGGATATGTTTTTTTGTTTTTATCAGATCTCTATTACTGAAATGGTCCCCTTTTCTTGACTGGATGTAATCTTCATAATTTACCAAAATCTTGATCCTTTTGTTGTAACAGTATAGAGAAGAGGTCCTGAAGGCCCATAGAGCCGGAGCTTATCCTGGTTTTTATAGCGTGAAGCAAAGTAGGTGACAATATTCACCTCCTGGCCAGGATGCTAGTCTGATGCAGGTTTTTACTCCCAAGCTAATGCTTGTACCCATTTGTACCTGGGTAGAGTGAGGAAAATGCGTGTTACATTTCCCAAGGAACACAACGTCGGCGCGGACCTAGCTTTGCTAGGATTCGAACCCGGGGTCTAATGATGCCCAATCCGGCAGCCTAATCGCTCGGCCACTGATACCACTGGGGTACATCTTTCTTTTCCCCTTCACTCTCTTTCGCTTCAGTTTCATGTTGCTTTTTCTTTTAATTCACCCTGAGATCACCGCATGAGGTGGACATAGTTGATTTCAATAAAACAAACAATAACCTTCTTTACATGAGATGTCTTTGTTTCTATCTTTTCATGTTTCTGATTCATGTTTCTAGGAAAGAATGGGAGGTCAAGCTGCAGGAGACGCTGGGTCCCTCTCATGTCTTGTTCCATTCTGTGACACTTGGTTCCTTACATCTAGTCGTTTTCATACGCCGCGACCTCATTTGGTTCTGTTCAGGTTTGTGTCACCCAATCATTTCTGAGAACTTTGGATTTCTTATTTCTCTGAGTATGTATAGAGGAACACAGAAAGAGAGAAATATATACATAGATGGAGGGAGAGACAGACAGACAGACAGACAGACAGAGAGAGAGAGAGAAAGGCATGCAGACTGGCAGACAAACAGAGAGAGAGAAAGAGATGCAGAGACAGACATGCAGATTGGTAAACAAACAGAGAGATAGACAGAGACAGACAGACAGAAAGACAGAGAAAGAAAGGGAGGCAGAGACAGACATGCAGATGGTAGACAAACAGAGAGAGAAAGTGAGACAGACATGCAGACTGGCAAACAAACAGAAAAGAAAGAGAGACAGGCATGCAGACTGGCAGACGAACAGAGAGAAAGAGATGCAGACTGGCGGACAAACAGGGAGAGAAAAAGAGGCAGAGACAGACATGCAGACTGGCAGACAAACAGAGAGAGAGATGTAGACTATGATTGCAAACAATACTGTGCAGTTCAATGCAGGATGGTTGTGAAGTCAGCTCACTATTGACAAATCCCAATGTGCTGATGGCCATGTGAACCAGACATCTAACCAAAGGGGGGGGGGACGCTGTAGTCTAGAAGCAAGGTGTTTTCTCCCATTTTTTTCAAGTAAAACCTACCCCCTGGTCCAGGTAGGTGGATCAACACCTAGTCCCATTGGCAATGGACGATAAAAAGGAGGTGCAATGTGCAGATTACAACACTGTGTACGTTAAAAATCCCTTGGCAGTTTACAAGGCAGTCTGAGCACAATTAAAGATTCTGCCAAAACCCCCAGATCACTTTAGTTGTGGATCTGGGTAAAAGCAAATCAAAACTGACCGGGGGGGGGGGGGTAACCAATGAATGTTTGATTGTCTTAGAGTTGTACACTTTAAGCAATAGCTAAAGTCTTAAAATGAACAATCGTGTGCGTTTCTCAAGGTCATTGTGACATGTTAATGTTTTGTGTTGGTTTTTGACTGCTGTTCAGCTTTAAATAAGGTTTTCCATAAAAGAAAGGGAAAATTTTTGTCTATAGTTGTATTGTAAACAATATGGGGGGGGGGGGGGGGCATTCTGCTGTCGTATAGAGATTTGTCTGGAATTTAAGAGCGTTTTAACTTGACAAGTACAGCCTCCCACCAACCAGAAACATAATAAAGAGAATATAGTCTGTAGATTTTGTTTACATTTTGGGGTTTCGTTGAAGGGGAGGGAGGGTGACGGTTAATACTGGTAGGTTCTACTTCTTTCCTTTCACTCTTTCACCATCTTTTATCTTGCTGTTTCCTCTTCATTCACCCTGAGATCACCGTTTATGGTGGATGGGTAGATACCAATCATTCAATCAATTGAGGTTTGGAGAGGGAGGAGTGGGTAAGATGCATGCACTGTGAAATGGAAAGGCCCTAAAACTTTCTCATGAACCATAATGTTATTTCATTTTCAGCACCTGAAGACAACACGCTGTCCCTGAGAGCTGTGACCATGGTGAAGACAAAGGAGCTATCGGCATTTCTTTCACTCTCTTTGGGTCTTCCCTTTTATTTATCAACTGCCATCTGACATGTAAGGCCATTCATTGAACATAATGTCATGTCAACGTTACGTTGTTTTTGGTGGGGGTTTTTCGCAATTGGAATCTGATTAGAAATTGGTTTGGTGCAGTCTGGTTGTGTGGTATTTTATGGCCCTCCTGACATCCCAGTTGCATCAATGGCCGAGCGGTTAGGCTACTGGACTAGGTATCACGACGTCCCAAGTTCAAATCCTAGCAAAACTAGACCCAACGTTGTGTTCCTTGGGAAAAACACAACACACATTTTCCCTACTCTGCCCAGGTGCAAATGGGTACAAGCACAAGCTTGGGAGTAAAAAGCTGCGTCAGACTAACAACCTGGCCAGGAGGTGATTATTGCTTCCTGTTCTGCTTCAAGCTATTGAAACCAGGATAAACTTTGGCTTTATGGGCCGTAATGGCCTTGAAGGAAATTTAATTCCTTTTACTTACCTGTCATCCCAACACGGGGGAATGAGTGGCTTAGTTTTCAGAACTTGCGGTAGTAATGGTAAACTACCGCACAATGCTGTATGCCTAGAACAATGAGAACTCTACTCCTAATTAGGCTACCTTTTGCTCAACACGTTAAGTATGGAACCTTTAGGTTTTCTTGTTTAAATAAAAGATTCTGGCATTGTTGTATCAACTATCACAGTGGCGCTTAACCTTTACCCTGAAATTCTCCCTTTTCTCCTTTATTTACCCCAGAATTGTGGCATCGGTGGCCGAGCGGTTAGGCTGCCGGACTGTGGATCAGGAGGTCCCGAGTTTGAATCCTAGCAAAGCCAGGTCCGACATTGTGTTCCTTGGGAAAGACATTTAACATGCATTTGCCCCACTCTACCCAGGTGCAAATGGGTACAAGCACTAGCTTGGGAGTAAAAATCCTGCGTCAGACTAGCGCCCTGGCCAGGAGGTGACTATTGTCACTTGTTCCGCTTCACACTATAAAAACTGGGATACGCTCCGGCTCTCCGGCTCTATAGGCCTTAGCTGTTCTGGGCCTTGAAACAACTTTACTTTTACTCAAGGTCCAAAAGAGCTTCACTGACCTTGTTCCTTTTTATTCACCCACACATCCACACAAACACTTAAGAAATGACCAAATTAATTAAGGATTATTGTTGAAATAATTCTTGAAAGTTAAGGAATCAATTTATCATTTCTGTTTTGCTCTGTTTTTTGTTGTTGTAAATATATATTCGTTTATTTGTCAAATGAATTAAATCCACAAAATAAATTTTTCACTTTTTCTTTTATTCTTTCTTGAAGCTGATCGAGATAATGACAACTCACGTAAGAAAAGTCGTTTGGGTGATTATTTCAAGGTCATTCAGGACATGGATTTTAAACTCATCAAGCAATCCAAGGCAAGCCAAAACTCTGACTCGTCTAAGAAGCAAGGTGGGCTTTAGAACATTGACTAAACAATGATGCAATGATTATTTTTACCACTTTCATAATTTGCTTTGGAGCTAGGTGTCAAGCTTCACCCATGTCTTTCCGTGTTTAAAAAGCAATCAGTTTTACATTGTATGCATTCTATCTTTTCACTTGCAGTAGCCTTTGAATATTATGATGTTCACGTTTGACTTTTCACAGTGCGAACATCACAGTAACATATGTTCTGGTGTCACTAAAAATCCTGAAGTCTTTCCTTACTTGTAATTGTAAAAGTAATTGAAATTTTAAAAGTGGTTTGATCTTCATACTGTGCTATTGTATCATGCTTATCAATTTTGCATATAAATTATTATCATATGATTTTGTTGTGCATACTGTTAAATTGAACTGTAAAGCGCCATTGAGCATATTTTGTGGACACTAGGAGCTATATCAAATTAATTACCTTATCATTATTATTACAGTAGTTACCGCCTGAATGCCCACCACCATAATACCCATTTCTCTTAAATGCCCGCAATCTCAGTGAAACCGATCTTTTTCTGTATAAATTGCAACTCTAAATGCCCGTTTCAAAACAAGATTTTCCCCAAAATGCCCGATCTTAGCGCCAACTGCAGCTATAATCTTCTCCAAAGAATCATGGAGTAAGTTCGTAATTGATCAAATTCTTTTTCTTCTTTTATACATGTAGAATCCAATCCCATTGTTAATATGGCTAATTTATGCCCATCAACAGTTTACCATGCATTGTAACCATCTTTCATACACCTATCCAATGTGAGAATATAACCAGTCTAAGTCTTCTATTAACTCCACCCACTGTATCATACAGTCTTTGTCCCGTCTGAACACTGGTTTCTCACTAGGAAATTAGATTTGAACAGTATTCCAGACTCGGCCCATGCCTCTTCCCTTGATGTCATAAGTTGCACGAAATTACCTGACGTTTTTAATTGAGTGGGCACGCATCACATGTGAACAGTTTTATCGCCTTCCCTTCCCCCATCTTGCATTGGTTGTATATCCATTGTGTCTTTGTGACGAGCAATGGTCAACCTGCCCGCATGTTCATCACCTGAGCGTTAAAGAACTTAAGTCTAATTGTTTCCAGGTGTCCCTATTCCTCGCATTCGATTTTACGTAAAACTGAAGACTCTTCTAAAACTAACGACCTGGTTATGAGTCTTTATCTTTGTCTGTCCATTGATCACCCCCAAGTTTTTACCCTGACCGATTTCCCCAGTAATGCCTCGCTCGCCTATATGCCCGTTTTCTCTGCTTCCTAAGCACCGGGCATTTAGACGATAACTACTGTATTTTAATTATTTTTATTATTATTATTATTATTGTTATTGTTATTTTATTTACAACAGTGGATGTCACAGCCCTTTATGATACTGTCTTCTGGTTTGGGGATCTGAATTTCCGCATAGAACGCCAGCGCCATGCCGTGGAGGGTAGAGTCAATCAGATCACGTCTGAGAAATTCCCAAACTTTGAGACGTTGTTGGGTGGAGACCAGCTGCTCAAATTCATGATGGAAGGTGAGATTTGATCGATCAGTTGTCTGATGTCACATGGGAAGCTGAATCCTAGACATTAACAATGCTGTCATTTTCTGAAGATGTCCTTCTTTTCCCGGTGAAAGTAAAGAAAAAATTTGAATACAAAATAGAAATAATGGAAAATTAAGAAAATAAATTTAAAAAGAAACCAAGATGACAATTAGGCAGACAGAGACAATTTTTTGACAACTTAATTCAGTCTTTTTTTTACAGTGTTAGTCCTCTATCCTTTGACTAGGGTATTTAATAATAATAATAATATAATTCATTTCTATAGTGCCCACTCCCATCTTATGACAGCTTTAGACACTAATTTTCTATCTCTCTAGTTATTCACCGACGGATTTGAATAATATTTGGCCTAAGGATTCCTCTTGTGAATATTAATAGATTGGCGTCTTTTTTTTTATATCTTGTAAAATTCTTGCAAATATATGTTACGTCATTTTAAAAAATTAATTTAACAAAATCTATCCAAAATATCTTAATTTGTCCATGTCACATTTTAGATATTGAATAGAAAAAAAACGTCTGCACTGGTTCTGAATCAGTAGAGATATTTTGAAAATTGGGTCAAAATCCAAGATGGTGGTCATTTTGCGTGGCAACCAAGGACGCTACAAACTTTTCAACGATATCGAATGACTATATTTTGACAGTTACTCATATATATGTACTAAAAGGAAAAACCCAAACTCAAACCATCCCCCCATCCACTCCCTTTAAGGGAATTCCCGTTGTTATATATACAATAAAACCCATAACTGGAATTCTTTTCCACAGGAAAAATCTTTTACGGTTTTCAAGAAGGACGAATTAATTTTCATCCAACTTTCAAGTTTGATGTAAACACGGACAGTTACGACACTTCATCAAAGAATAGAGTTCCATCCTACACAGTAAGTGTTTAGTTTGAAAACACCTAGAGTTGCCTGGTTACTGATTTTGTGTCATTTAAATTGTGCCCACATCCATAACGAATGGGATTTTAGGAAGATTGTTAATTCTGCCTTGACTGCCCTTAATGTGCACAGAGTGTTGAGATCTGCACACTTAATCATCTGTTTCCGATGGGACTAAACGTCAAAACCCCCTACCTGGACGGGGGGGGGGGGGGGGGTAGTTTTTACTTGAGAAAATTTTCAATCTGTCAAACCTATGACCTTTTGGTTGAGAGCTGGCAGCTTACCTTTAGACTACTGAACCCGTCTTCCTCTTTACCAAACTAGGGTGCCATCTTTGTTCTGTCATAAAAGCCATAGCAAGCATTTAGAGATACCACAAAGATCAGCAGACAAATTTGATCTCTGCTTATCTGTGATATCTATCTGCCCTTACGGAGTTGTGAAGGACTTGAATAAAACAGCAGACCGGGGGATAAATGGTGTAGAGTTGATGAACTTGCATGGGGCATTGAGGGCCAAGTGTTTAGGTTGCCAGACTTGGGGATCATGAGGTCCTAGGTATGAATCCTAGCAATGCTAGGTATGACGTTGTGTTCCTTAGGAAAGACATTTAACACACATTTAGCTCATTGATTAAAAATTAGTTGACTTTCTCTCCATTCAAGTGGACGGTTGAAGGAAAATGCTTGTTGGTCCTATTTTTTTCCTTTCATTTATCTTTCAATTGCTCTTGTTTGTTATTCACTCCGAGATTACTGCATTATGGTGGACAGGGTAAATATCAATAAAATAAAGGGCAAACAAATCTCCATTCAAACTTTCCAGCTCACTGCCTCCTGTCGTTTAAAAGTTGATTTTGAATAAGACAACATGCCATGGGATTCTCTATAAAGCATATTTTGTTTCAAAGCTGATTTTGAATAAGGCATGGTGCCATGGGATTCTCTATAAAGCTTTTTTTTTGTTTTAGAGCTGATTTTGAATAAGGTATGGTGCCCTAGGATTCTTTACTGGGATTCTCTTTAAAGCTTTTTTGTTTTAAAGATGTTTTTGAATACGGCATGGTGCCCTGGGATTTGCTATAAAGCTTTTTTATTTTAAAGCTGATTTTGAATAGGCATGGTGCCCTGGGATTCTCTATAAAGCTTTTAAAGCTTTTTTGTTTTAGAGCTGATTTTGAATAAGGTATGGTTCCTGGATTCTCTATAAAGCTTTTTTTGTTTTAGAGCTGATTTTGAATAAGGTATGGTGCCCTAGGATTCTTTACAACGCTTTTTTTGTTTTAAAGTTGATTTGAAAACACCTAGAGTTGCCTGTTTACTGTTTTAAAGCTGATTTTGAATAAGGCATGGTTCCCTGGGATTCTTTATAAAGCTTTTTTTGTTTTAAAGCTGATATTTTAATAAGGCATGGTTCCCTGCGATTCTCTATAAAGCTTTTTTTGTTTTAAAGCTGATTTTGAATAAGGCATGTTGCCCTGGAATTCTCTATAAAGCTTTTTTTGTTCATTAAAACTGATTTTAAATAAGGCATGGTGCCCTGGGATTCTCTATAAAGCCTTTTCTTTGCGGCAGATCGGAATGGTGGTGCATTTATTTGTGTCTCTTTTGTTGAGGGGTTAGGAGGCGGGGGCTTGTGAGTTATAAATCAGTCCGCACTCCCGCAAAATGAGTGTCCCAAAGATCCACAAAACACTGGCAATTGATACTTCAATCATCTTTTATTTTCTCATCACAGGATCGTATCATGTTTCGGTCAAAAAAGAAAAACGACATCACCTGCCTCCACTACGATGCTGTCATGGAGTTGAAGTTTTCCGACCACCGGCCTGTCTTTGGCCAGTATGAGGCTGGCATTAAGCCTGGGAGAGACAAGTATGTTTTTCTTTTGTGTTTTGGCCATCTCATGTTGCATTGCAGGTACTGGGCGGTGGTGGCAAAGGTGAGAGTAGGTGGGAGATGTTGGTATTACAACGCTATAGGAACAAGATTGAGACAAGTATGAGACAGTATGGGACAAAAATGAGACATATAAAACAATACAGTACAAATATGAGACATTTAAAGCAATACAGTTCAAATATGAGACATATAAAGCAATACAGTTCAAATATGAGACATGCAGGACAAGTATGATACAAATGTGAGACAAGTACAATACAGTGCCAAGACAAATGATCCAGTTTTAAATTAATCGTTTCTTTTAACTTTGGAAAGGAAAATTGCTCACATACTTTTCATCAGAGCATGTCCTCGGCCAATCTAGCCTTGATAAATTATCTTGTAACAGTTTGAGTGCTTGTCTTTTGCCAGGCCTTATGAGTGTCAACTTGCCTTCGTTTTTTTCTTTTGTTGCAGTATGGTGTACGGCGCAGGTCATTTTGACCGTTCTGTGTACCAGGAAGGTGAGCACGCGATAATTTTTTCTATTTTGTCTAGATTTCGAAAGAACGTCGGGTTACAGGACAAATGGGAATAAAGGTAGTTAATTGATTCAAAGTGTTTTAATGGAGGGGGGTTATGATTTGTCTGTGTCATGTCAAAGGTTGGAATTGATTTGTCTAAGGCCTTTAGAGGGATCTGCATACAGATGTATGTGAAGAGAATAACCGTCTTGTAACCTCGTTATGTGTCTTTTGTCAGCCATCTTGAATGTCCCTCTGTCTCTGGATGACTCAAATAGGACAGAGCGTGTTGGATTTTTCGTTTTAAGCCTCGCCCTACACACTTTGTCAAGAATTTGGTGCTAACTACTTATATTTAATAATAATAATAATAATAATAATAATAATAATAATTTACATGACTGAAAAGTTGAAACGGTTAATATAAAAATTTTAGACAGAAAATATGAAGCAGCATGTAAAACAATGATACTATTCCACTTGCATAAATTGTTTTTAAAACTAACGATAAAAGCATGACATGGATTGACAATCAAAGTATTACATCAAATATAAGAATAAATGCATTAAAAATACTACATAGGATAAATGAAACTTAATTTATAAAAAGATGAGTTTTTAAATGTTTTCTAAAAGTAGTAGGACATGTCAATTCCCTAACTGATTTGGGGAGACTGTTCGGACTTTAGGAGCTGTATAAGAGAAGGACCGTTCACTTCCGGACTTTAGGAGCTGTATAAAAGAAGGACTGTTAACTTAGAGATTTTAATTTAATTCTAGGGATTTCAAACTTTCATTGATGATCTGAGTCTTTGTGACAGAACATATGGTGTAAGCATGTCTGAAATGTAGGATGGTTATGAATGTATGTAGGTTATTTTAATTTCTCTACAATAAATGTTACTGAATCCTGTTATTTTTTGATGACTTGTAGTCAAAGAGGTTTGGTAAATGTTGTCATGAATAGGAAAGCCATCTGAGAATTTATGAATGTGAAAATGTTCATAGTTAATAATGGAGTTTTGTTGATCAGAAAATCCTTTGAAAATTCCTCATCTTCATAGAAAATGTCAATCCATTACTGTATATCCGTATCTTTATACAGTCCAATACGTATTCGCCAAACACACATTTTTCGAACATATGGATTCTCCAAACAAACATATCATCCAAACTTATTTTCTTTATTTTCTTTATATTTTATTCATGTAAAAATCTATCTTTTTTTTTTGCGGATTCTTCAAACTATTTTTCTGCGCTCAAGCAATGCGAAGCAATTTTCCCCATCTCAGTGGTATAAAAAACCCACCAATTATGAACTAGAAATAGCCCATACTGTTTTGACGTGTGCCTGTCAGTTACACATTATTACACGTGTATATTGAAGTAGGTGTACTAGTACTGATCCACATTACACTGTATTCTCATCTCATCGCTTCAGTCTCCTTATATTAACAATCTGCAGTTTGTTTTTCATCTTGAGTTCTTGTAATCATTTTCTTCTGACTTCATATTTCTCATCTAGAAATGATAGAGAAAAGTAAGAACAACATAAAGTAGCCTATAAGGGTAGTTTCCCTTGTCACCCAAGGTATTGACATGTTCCCCAAATCACGGATTCCTCGAGCTATATCATTTGTTAGACAGGCATGTTCAATGAATGTGTGTTGAACTCTTTATCCATGAAACTGTGAATATGTATATTTTTTCTCTCATCATACATCAAGTTGCTTTGTCTAATGTTTTTCAACGTTTTGTCTATATTTTTAATCCAGCCAATCAGAGGAGAGCTGTTAATCAACCGACAAAAAAGAAGTCCAGCTCTAGTTCTGTCTGCACCATCCAATGACAGAGGGAGAAGTAGTGGAGTAGAAACGGAGTCTGCGTCCACTGCAGTGCCAAAGTTTTAGCCTCAAGTTGATTATACACACAATTTTGTCCTTTCCCCTCTGATGTTCCCATCAATGGTTGATGGATAGATTAGAGAGATGAAAAGATAGTTAAACAAATTGTTGGATTGTTATATTGATTGATTATACATAGATACAGAGGTGCCTACCCTAACTAACACCTTGGAGGAATCTCAGAGCTGAAAAAGAGGAATTTAGGACCAAAAGAGGAATCAGCTTACCGAAACTCGGGTTGTTTTTTATCTCCATTATTTCATCAGTATTATTTGCAGATCCACACAATCTCATCGTTTATATCTTGAATTTCAACTCATATCACTAGATTTTTTATACGCTTTGCATTTTGTCACATTTAATTACAAATATTTACAGGTAGAAAAACCTATTTACATTATATACATGTATAATGCCATTACTGATAATTACTCTGCTGTAGACTGTAAGCTCTTAGAGTAAGCACTTTTGGCCTTTTTTTAAGAGCAGAGGAAAATGTATGCTGATAACACAGAATGTTTCTTGACGTCATGTGGACTTTTTTGCACAACTAGGGAGCTCAAGGTGTGTGCCGACAATGTAAATCTAAACTCGGTTTTTTTTTTCTCACTAAATTGAATACCGTTTCTGTGTCAGCATTTGAATGGGTCAAACAACACAATCCCTTCATCACACACACATGCCAGGTTGGAAAATTTCAGCACATTATCCTGATTCTTCAGCTGTCCTATCTTATGCCATTGAACATCAATTCGTTCTTCAGACAGAATATCATCTGAAAATTGCTCTGACTGGAATTTTGAGAATTCAAGATGGAGGTGTTGAAGATTTTCGGACAGCAGAAGGCAAGGAAATTTCTTAACAAAATATTCCAACATTGAATATCTATTCTGGAGCCTCCTGCTCACATCCATAACTGCAGCATTTTCCAATAACTTGTCGTCCAACGGGAATTTGCCTACAACGTACGTAATGGCAGCACTGAAAAAGTTCTTCACATCTTTCACAAAACGATCTTCCTAATGTTGAGAGAAGGAAGGATCTGTTTGTAGCTTCTGAAACAATTCTCTTGTGGCTGATCCTAACACAAGATCCTTTCTTGTTAATTGATGCTTTTTGTCATTGAATTTCTTGTCAAAGATTGATTTTGCATCATGAACAGAGCTAGGTTTGATGAATCTGACAACCAGATCTGTGACTAAGTCATCCAATTTTGCCATAAGACGATGTACTTGTGGTGACTCTTTGAAGCATGAGGTTGAGGGAGGTGAAAATAGGCAAATTCTCCTGAAGAAAAGACAGTACAAATTAGAGGCGCTGTTTTCAAATAACTTTTTGACCCTGATCAGTCGCGATGGTTTCATGCTGTCTTTGTCTCACGCACTTAAGGCTGCTATTTCTGAGTTGAAGAATTCTTTGAGGGGCTCCCATTGTTCTAAAATACGCTCAACACAGGCCTGCAAGGAAAGCCATCTTGTGGCTCCATGTTTTATTATTGAATGAAGAGAAGCACCACACTGTTGTTGAAATGTTTTTAACTCCTTCTTCCTTTTTACTATTTTTGTCGAGGTAAAAAAATATGTCCACGAGTTGCTCTTCTACATCTAAACTTAGTTCTTTTGAGGCTGTCTTCGCAACAATGTGTAAGAGATGGCATGGGCAGCCATTGATGTAAATATCAGAGTTTTCCCCCATGAATAAAGGCACTCACTCCTTTATGAGCACCAGTTATCACACTGGCATTGTCGCACGCAAATGCCAAACGATTATCCCACCTCACTTCATTGTTTTTCAATGTGTTATCTAAGACTTTGAAAATATTTTCCCCAGGAGATGCACCATCACATGTCTTAAGGAAAACCAAATCAGTCATAACCTTCCCTTTGTCCTCATCAAATGTCCTCACCACAATCGGGTATAATTGTCCATCCCCTCCATCATTGCTCCCATCCGTTGATATACTGAATGGCTGTGTTTTCATTCTGGCGAGGGTGTTATGTGATATTTCAGTTGCCATGCAATTGTTAATAGCCGTAGCTTTTGATCTTCCGCGAGCAAATTTCTTCGCAATCTCAGAGTCTGGAAACATTGCCTTGAACGATTCCCCAGAATGGTCACATGTAGCGATTTCTGCATGAATAATTTTCTCATCGGATGAATTTGTGGCTGAAGATGTGAAGTACAAAGACACAGAGTTCATTCTAGATTTCAAGTTGTCATTCTCTTGATGTTTTTTCGTTTTAACATATCTGTCGATATCATTTGATCCACCCGACTTGATGGTAAAGTCTGTGTCACAAATTACGCAAAGGGCATGATATTCACTAAGTTTTGATTTTACAATGGAATCCCAAGTAGCAGGATATTCAGGCCTCAACTTCTGATCAGTTTTAGATCTCTTTGCTGGTGGCGGCATTTTACAGCGCACTCACAACAGTCCGTTAGAAGGAAAATGGCTCTAAGATAAATAGTCTAAGAAAGCTAGAATTAGTCTAGATCTATCACTTCACTACACTACACACATGAGACGTCGATCAAATGGAATAATAACAAGATTTAGATCTAATAAGTTGAATGAAAATCCACAATTAACTTATTAGATTAACTTAATTCCAAGCAAATAAACGTTGAGTTGAGTATCCAGAAACGAATTTTGAACCAAAATGGCATCATGAAGTTACAATATGTGCGTTAGGTCTTTGAATGGCACAGTGAATGATGCATGGGAACTGACCCAGCCAATCAGATGTCTCAGATCGCGCGCATCACATTCAGTGTGCAGAGTGACATTCACTTCGCTCTTTCGTTGACTGAAGGTTCGATAGACAGCGATAAGAACGAAAGTTGGAAATGCGCGGAATCTGATGTACGCCCATCATGAGCGATTCCGCGGAATGGTAGGCACCTCTGTAGATAGATAGATAGATAGATAGATAGACTCTGACGTAGAGACAGAGAGATGGATAGATGGGTGAAATTTATATGAGTAGATAGATAAAGAAATAATATTGTTTGTTTTTATTTGTGTTTTCTTGACGTTGATGCGACTGATCTGTCACAAGCTGTATCTCCACGTTCCAAGGTCGCTGTATGAATCTCGCTCTTCCAAATGATACTTGCCAGGTGAAGATTGCATTGTTTGATCATGGGTTGGTTGGTCAGTTTGTTGGCTGGGTTTTTGATGTTTTAAAAAAAAATCTATTAAACTAGATGTCATTGTTTTGAGTTTGTGAGTTATTAATTGCTCAAGAATGGATGACAGAGTAATTAAAATGTTCAAGGCTCTGACTGTATGCTCTCTGTGTGTGCAATTGAATTTCCAATTAAAGGGAAGGAAGGGCACATGATGTTATTTGGTTTCAAATGACCGAGATATCTATGTGGTTTTCCCATGTTCAAGTATTTTCAGTATGTCCAAGATATTTATGTAGTTTTCCCATTTTCAAGTATTTTCAGTATGTCCAAGATATTTATGTAGTTTTCCATGTCCAAGATATCTATGTGGTTTTCCATGTCCAAGATATCTATCTTTGTGGTTTTCCATGTCCAAGATATCTATGTGGTTTTCCATGTCCCTATGGTTTTCCATGTCCAAGATATTTATGTGGTTTTCCATGTCCCAGATATCTACATGATTTTCCATGTCCAAAATATTTATGTGGTTTTCCATGTCCAAGACACTATGTGGTTTTCCATGTCCAAGATATCTACGTAGTGGTTTTCCATGTCAAGATATCTATGTGGTTTTCCATATCCAAGATATCTATGTGGTTTTCCATGTTCAAGACATCTATGTGGTTTTCCATGTCCAAGATATCTATGTGGTTTTCCATGTCCAAGATATCTATGTGGTTTTCCATGTCCAAGATATCTATGTGGTTTTCCATGTCCAAGACATCTTTGTAGTTCTTGAAGTCCAGGAGATCTACGTGGTATTCAATGTCCTAGAGAAATGTAGTTTTCAATGTTTAAGATATTTATGTAGTTTTTCATGTCCAAGATATCTATGTGGTTTTTCATGTCAAGGAGATATATGTGGTATTCAATGTCCTAGAGAAATGTGGTTTTGAATGTTTAAGAGATCTATGTGATATTATTCAATGTTCAAGAGAGCCGTGTGGTTTCCCATGTTCTAGAGATTTACAGGGTTTTCAATTTCTTAGAGACCTGCGTGGCTTTCCACGTCTGCCAACACCTTATTGTGTCATGTATGAGTGTTACAGGCTTGTCTATCACGTAGTAATACAGGTGTTCTAGCCATTGGCTTGCTCTAGCTTAACAAACTCATTCATACTTATGCATTATAATGATAAACTTGTATTACACATAATGCTTTAAAATCATTATCTGACATAAGAATGACTAAAGGAGAAGGAACATCAAAAGATGTAAAAAGAAGATAGATCAGAACAATGGGCTGATCAATTGGTCTTTCCCGTTAAGAGCTTTTTAGCTTTTAAAATATTCTTTTTCACTTATAAGTGAGTATATGAAAAGTAAGTAATTACGGTTTAAAAGTAATTTGATAACTTTTATCTTAAAGACTGAACTTGAGAATCACGCAGATTAATTCTGAGAGAGAAAAACAGATCGATATTTTATGTTTGAAATACTAATATTTGAAATCTCACAAACAGTAATAGCAGTGTGTTCAAATGGAAACATTTTAAATTGACAAGGCAACTCAAAAAGAGTTTGTATGTTACCGTTCTACAGTGCCATTTACATTCAGTGACAAGCAATTTGCTTAAATCATTATTGAAATTGCGACTTTCAATAAATATTGGCTTAAAATAAAGGACACATCCTACACAAAATGTAAATTCTTTATCATGAAATTATACCTGTGTTTGATTGAATATCACTGGCTGAATTATTTTTGATACCAAAAAAACCCGAACCAAATTCTTAAGAATTGTGTGTGTTTATCTGATAAAATAACAGAACGCAGAATATTTCTATGTTTCATTTTTAAATTTTTTTATTATTAGCTTTAAAAGAATTTACTTGTGACATTTTCCACAACATTGAAACGAAGTGAATGTTTATGAGACCAAGACTAGTAATAGGATTGACCAAAAACAAACCGCCATAGCTAGAAACAAAGATGGATTCATAGTCAGTATCCCTGCCCAAGTGCAGGCCCACCAACTGTACATTATTCATTATCCCACATTAGGCCATTTCATTCAATGTCTTTCTCAACATCCGGGAGAGTATACAGTACACAAACCTGTTTGACTTTTCATACTAACACTCTGACAAGATCTTTCTCCACCTACAACTGGGTACTCATTCACACCTGAGTCAAGGGAGGAAAGCAGAGTGAAGTACAACGTTATGGAGAAAAAAAAACTCCACCTGCGCCAGCCGTGAGACTTGAACCAGCGTCATTATGATTACATGTACCAGCTCACAACACTACGGTTCAGCTACAATGTTTCCAATAGCCTTATCCACATGTTGTTTGAATTGAGAAACAAACAAAAACTTCCTCCCAAAACATGGAGAGCAAAACAACCCTTGTCCTAAAGTCTAAGTGATAGATGTGTGTTGTAAGGTTTCTAATCTGATTTTCTCCGTGTTCAAATTTTTGCTTAGATCAAGATGCTATAACATCCAAAATTGTCTGAATCAAATTTTTGCTTAGATCAAAACTGTCTGAATCAAGCTTTTATATGGAAAAAAAAATAATTAACCAAACAAAGTAGCTTTTGTCAGCTAGAACACTGTTAAGCTATGTCCATTGTAACGTAGACATGTTGCACTTGAGGAAAGTGGACATAATGGGACTAGGAGTGTTTAATAAGAGCGTGATGTCACAGCCAAAGTCAAAAAGGGTTTGCTTAGCAGTAGGCCGAATGGTTAAATGCTAAAATGCGAGCTGATGACTTTAAAAACAATTTTTTTATTTTTTTTATTTTTTATTTATCAGGTTATATTCCTTTGGCGTAAGTGTCTTAAGTCATCCATCACTTGCCATTGATTCTTTTTCGAACAGGGAATCAGCTCAGAACATTTCCACCCATGCGGAATCGTGTGAGAATCGCCGGACAGGTTTAAGATTTTTGTAAAAATTCCTGAAAGCTGTTGAGATCGATAGTTTTTTCACCCCGTGTTGGATGGCTGACATGTTGGTGAAATGATGGCGAGATGTAATCGAGCGTGCAGGACTTTAAATGGCGGTAATGATAGATAAGCTATCTGGTGAATGTTGTTATTGTTTACTTATTTCGTCGGCTATGAATTCAGATGCAATGTTCGTATTTGCCTGTGGTGGAATGTAAACAACATTTACGTATATGATACTTAGCTCACGTGGCAAATATTTCGGTCATAATTTGAGGCTAAGTAATTCAATGTTAGGTGTACATACTGTGCTGGTCACCGTGATGTTATTGTTGTAACACCAATCCTCGCTGACATAAGCACACATACCTCCCCCTTTCTGTTTCAGTGAATCTTTAGTTCTGTTGCCACGGAAAATGTTGAATCCACTTATTGATACAACACTGTCTGGTGAGCATGGGTCAAACCAGGTTTCTGAAAAACACATGACACAACACTCTCTGTTTTCGAAGCGATGTCTTGCCAATATTTCAAGTTCGTAAATTTTATTATTTAAGGATCTTGTATTGCCCGTGACTATCGTTGGCAAATATGGCCGAAAAGATCGCCTCCGAGTCCAAACTTTGCCGCCACCTCTCCGTCCCCTCTTCCTCTTTTTCGGTTGTGAGTTATTACATGTGTCCGTGAAACACACCGAGCCAGTGAACGGTTTTGTTGGGTTGGGTTGAAGGGCATGGAGAATGATACTATTATAACTGGCATTATTTTCATAATTTACAGCTAAAACAAGCGAATAATATAGAATGTGAAGTAATAAAATTGTTCTCCAACACTTTCATCTTCAAGCACAAAGAATTTAAATCACAACAATATATTAATATCCACGTACAAATGAGAAAAGTAAGAGATCGATGCGAACGTGGACGCCACAATGCGGCGCCCAAAAGTCAAATTTCAATGGTGTTAAACATCTCAAGGGTGTTGACAAATCCCAAGGCTGTTAACAAATGTCAAGACTGTCAACAATCTCCTGTCACCATTCTCAAGGCTTTTAACAAAGCTCAAGGATGTTAATAATCTCAAGGACGTTAACAAATATCAAGGCTTTAACAATCTCAAGGCTGTTAACAATTAATCTCAAGGCTTTTAGTAATCTCAAGACCTTTAGCAATCTCAAGACCGTTAACAGATAAATAAATCAATTCAGATGTGCATTTTCAAAAATCCTAATTGTAAAGGTTGAAATCATACACTTTGAAAAGGATTTATATATGCATACTAGTACAATGTATGTCACAGTACGTGGTGCAATGATTTCTGTGTCATTTGTTGCCTGTTTATCTCTGTAGGCCTTACGAGCCTTGAAGGAACTTTATGACATGATGATGGAGATGTATGTGCTTGTAAGTTTTGGTACAACAGTGTGTACTTAGTATGTGTAGGTTAGACTAATCATGACAGTGTAAAAATCTGCAACATTTATTGTGTTAATGGTGCACTCCAATGCTGTTTTCTTCCATGTCCATGTCCTTACTTTTCTTAAATATATCCAGTGTGTTTATTTTTACATGTAGATCTCACGGTATGAATTTCGATGTAGATTGTAGCTCACAAGGATTTGCAAACAAAAATTTGTTTCAGCTCCAAATGATTTTTTAATGTACAGTTTGGGTTACTGCCAAGGCCAGTATTTTCCGTTTGACTGAAATGTCATTCAGCTTTTTAAAAACTTTTTGTTTGTTTTTTTCTTTCTTTCTTTTTCTTTTCGGGATGCTAAACTGCAGTTTGTCAAGTTGTGCATCTTTCGAAGGTTGAAACAAATTATTTGTTAATTGATTGCTGATTTTATGCTATAAATGACACACTTGTAGAAAATTATTATTTAATTTGGTTTTTATAATTTATTATTGTTATTCAACTTGAAGACATAAATTACCAATGCATTTATAACAGCTATATATACAGCATATTATATAGTCTAATTGTAATTAGTCTACTCGATTATCTTGTTTATACAATACATCAGATTTTGATTTTTTTCTTTTGAAATTGCTCTTCTCTTATTTCTCAATACTGAGCTTTTTGCAGCTCTACACACTCAATACTGTTTGTTTATTTCAAGTGCTTTCAATTTCTCACTGAAAAATAATTACTAATGCAACAATCTTCAGATTTGATCACAGTAACATATAAATTACTATTTTTAAAACAGCAAAGAAACAGAAACAGTATGTCTTTCATTCATTCTTTTGTTGCAACAAAGAAAGACAATGAGGGTTGTTTCCATCAGCAGAAAAACTTGTAAATCATTGTTTTGTACATAATCTGGTGCATAAAATCTGTATCAACGCCCAAATTTTCACCAGCAAACTCCACCTCACTATCAATGTTGCGGTAGAAAAAAGCAAAGCATTTCTTCCGGGCCAAATCAAAGCCATACTGCCACTACTGCCAGAAAAACCCCACTCAAACTCAAACAAATAAATTTAAAAAATAGTCAGTTACGTGCACCTGAATGGGGTCTGCTCTAAAAATCGCTCACTAAATCTAAAAATAAACTTACCACATCAATCAATGAACCACGAAAATAGGTTTAAAAAGCTCTGAGTATGGTTCCCGTGAGGCATGTGGGAAGGGCACGGCAGTTATTGATTATTATTATTGCCTTTCCCACATATATGTACATGATCCATACAGACAAATGTTTACCTGATCCTGTACATATATATACACGGAACCTGTAGCGAATGAGTTGATCCTTTCATCATTTTTTTTTTATTTGATCCATTTTGCTTATAAACGTCTAGCCATTATATTTACAATTGCTCATCTGTGATAAAAAAAAAAGTGTTTGTATGTTTGTGTATGAAACTAGTTGAATGACAATATTATGATGCCTTCTTACAGCTTGTTGCCAGATAGTGTTTCCCCTATTTTGAAATTATGGAGGTGGGCGGTTGGCAGGTGATGATGGTAGTGTAGGTCTTTTTTCCTTTCACTCTTTGACTGATTTTTCATTTTGCTGTTTCCACTTAATCCACCCTAACAGCATGGCATAATGGTGGATTGGGAGAACTTTTAATGTAAAATTTCAATGGAACGAAATTATGAAGAAAAATACCGAGGGAAAAATCAGACTGGCTATAAAGATAACCACAGTTTGCCATTTGAACTCTGCTTTTCCCTATGTTTCCTATGATTAGTGTGATACTCTCATTGTTTAGAATAATGCATATACATGTGAACGTTTTGAAATTGTCATTAATTTAGAGCAACATTAAGTTACATCACATTTTATTTGTGGCACCTTAGAGAATGAAACCCAACTCTTCTGATTTACCATTTAAATGAGAATTCTAATTCTAAAACTCAGTTATTTGGCAACTTTGAGTAATTTATTCTCTGTTGCTGAAAATATTTTAAAAAATTCAAGATCCTTGAGAAGTCAAGTGTATCAAAAAACATATAATTTTTAATACTCCTTGAGGTAATACTCTTGACTTTATCTATTTTGCATCCTGACAAATTTCTTTTGGCATTGTCAGAGACATTCACTAACTTTATATAGACATACCGCACAGTGGCGGTCACACAATTGAGCTGGTCGTTCTTTCTGACTTATTGTGATTCATGTCTTGAGTTTTCCATGGTGAGAGTTGAAAGGGAATGTATGGACAAAAATTGAATTTACGACAAAGATGGTATATATGCTTTGACAATGTATGATAATATACAAACGTTTCATGTATAGACACATTAAATTGTAGACAAAGATTGAATTTGGATGCTTAGACAAAAATCTGAATAGTAGACAAAAAATGAAAATGTAGACAAGGATTGAAGTGTAGACAAAGATTGAAAATATAAACAAAGATTGAATATGTAGACAAAGATTAACAGTATAGACAAAGATTGAAAGTGTGGACAAAGATTGAATGTGTAGACAAAGATTGAATGTGTAGACAAATAATGAATTAAGAGGTCATTAAAAAGATAATAAAATTAACAAGAATTAATATCAGGAGCTCAGGAATTTGTTTCATTTATGTATCGATATATATTTTGTGCGTTTTGTTTATGTATTGTTATCTTTTATGTGTGTTTTATTTATGTTTGTTATATATTTTGTATGTGTTTTACTTACGTATTGTTATCTATTTTGTGTTTTATTTATGTTTGTTATATATTTTGTGTGTATTTTATATAAGTATTGTTATCTTTTTTGCGTGTTTTATTTATGTATCGTTATATATTTTGTATGTTTTATTTATGTAACATTATATATTTTGTGTTTTATTTATGTATTGTTATATATTGTGTGTTTTATTTATGTATTGTTATCTTTTTTGTATGTTTTATTTATGTTTGTTATATATTTTGTGTGTGTTTTACTTATGTATTGTTATCTATTTTATGTTTGATTTATATTTGTTATATATTTTGTCTGGGCAGTGGACAGGTACGTACCTGTACGGGAGTAGATAATCCCGCCCTCCACAAGTCTCCTGCTGCCTTGCAGGCGGGTCTTGGCCGACCAAAGGCTAAGGGAGTTAACTCTGACATAAAACAACTTGCTGCCTTGCAGGCCGGTCTTGACCGACCAAAGGCTAAGGGATTTAACCCTGACAGAAAATAACAACCTGCTGCCTTGCAGGCTGGTCTTAAATGAATAAAGGCTAAGGGAGTTAACCCTGACAGAAAATAACAAGGCCTGTTAGGGGGCCTCAAGGTGGCAGCCCCACCATCTACCTAGGGTACAGTGGGCTAATCCCTGCTTATCCAAAAACAAACAGATTCAGAGAAAAAAAGTCACATAACCGACTTGACCTTTCAACGACGAAAATGGAAACGAACACGGACTGTGATTTTTGGAACATGAAACTTAAAGGCAATAAATGGAAAAGAGTTAGAATTAGTTGAAGAAATGAAAAAATTCAAAGTAGACATTTTGGTTATTACAGATAAAAAGAAAAAAGGACAAGGAATAGAAAATGTAGGACCGAATCATATTTTAATCTTCTCAGCAGCAGATGTCAAAGATAGAGCTAAAGCAGGAGTAGGTCTCCTAGTGCATAAAAGGCATGAAAAGTTACTAGAAACCTGGAAATTTATAAGCCCAAGGCTATTAGAGGTAAGTATTAAATCAAAAGGACGAGAAATTAAATTATTAATAGCTTATGGACCAAACGAAGACGCCATTAAAGAAGAAAAAGATACCTTCGAAAACGATTTACAAATAGATGCAGAGAATCTTAAACCCAAACAGGAACTAATAATTTTAGGAGATTTAAAGGCTAGAATAGGCAACAATATAGAAACACCAGGAGGAGTAATAGGTAAAAAAGGACAGACAACAACTTCTCCAAATGGAGAGCGACTAATAGATTTTTGCCTAAAGAATAACATGAAAATAGCCAACACCTTTTTCCTCATAAAGATATCCACAAGATAGACAAGAGTAAATGAAGACAGGTGTGAAAAGTCAAACATAGACTACATAATAAAAGTTAGCAGCTCATTTACAGGTGTGAAAAGTCAATCATAGACTACATAATAATAGTTAGCAGCTCCTTTTTACAGTACATTGGATACAAGAGTAAACAGAGGAGTAGAAATATTTAGTGATCATCGCCTAGTGATTGTCAAAATGAGATTACTGACTGAAGCAACATGAAAAAGGATATTGAAAGACACAATATTTCAACAAAGTTTTATCGATCATCTTTTTTATTGTATTGTTCTACGCAAATATGACACTATATCACCGTCATCTTTATCATCATCATCATCATCATGGTTGAAATTGAAAGTAACAATTCAAATGAAGCAAAAACCCTTTTCCTCCAACCACAAGTTATACAATATGAATGCAAGGGGAAAAAAACTGAAAGAAAAAATATAGAAAGAAAGAAAAGGGGAGAAAAACATGAATAAATTATGACTTGAAAGAATAAAAAATTACATCTCAAGAGCAAAACTCTCTTTTCCATCACCTGGACTCTTGTTTCATACTCCCTGCACCTTTAAATGACAATCATTACTTTTATTCAAAGTAGAATACATTGTAATAATAACAACAACAACAATAATAATAATAATAATAATAATAATAATAATAATAATAATAATAATAATAATAATATGTACTCAATGTCAATATCAACAGTAATGCAGTTACATAACATGCATGATGACGAATTGAAAAATGGAATCTAGTTGGGCTGAGACAAAAAAAATTTACACCTGAGAAATACATTAACAAAAACAAAATTTTTGTTTTGAAAACCCCCCCCCCCCCAAAGAAAAACCCAGACATGGTGAATACATGCATAAACAGGAAGAATTGACGTTTGTCCTTTTCTCTCTCCAACTATACACCGTTTGTAAAAGTTCCTTTTGTGATCCAGTTATATATTTCCATTTATATATATAATTATTATATATGGAAGTCATTATCCTCGCGATCTCTTACTTTTGCTCTAGAGAATAGTTCCTTAGTATGACTACGTACGGATACACCTTACCTCTTTTAGAGAAAAAGGAAAAGAATTTAGACTATTATAGGATGCACCTTGCCTCTTTTAAAGAAAGGGAGAAAGAATTTAGACTATTATAGGATACACCTTGCCTCTAAAAAAAAGGGGAAAAAGAATTTAGACTATGTTAGAATATAAAGAAAGGGAAAAGAATTTAGACTATGTTAGAATATACCTTGCCTTTTTTAAAGAAAGGGAAAAGAATTTAGACTATGTTAGGATATACCTTGCCTTTTTTAAAGAAAGGGAAAAGAATTTAGACTATGTTAGGATATACCTTGCCTTTTTTAAAGAAAGGAAAAGAATTTAGACTATGTTAGGATACACCTTGCCTTTTTTAAAGAAAGGGAAAAGAATTTAGACTATGTTAGGATACACCTTGCCTTTTTTAAAGAAAAAGAAAAGAATTTAGACTATGTCAGGATACACCTTGCCTTTAAAGAAAAAGGAAAGAATTTAGACTATGTCAGGATACACCTTGCCTTTAAAGAAAAAGAAAAGAATTTAGACTATGTTAGGATACACCTTGCCTCATTTAAAAAAGGGGAAAAGAATTTAGACTATGTCAGGATGACTATCTGACTGGAGTGAAAGGTATTCCTGACAATTGTCTAATGGCATTAAAAAAACAAAACAAGATTATATTGAAACGATATTTGAATAATGAACGTGATCATAATGCGATGAATGTGTGGATTCATAACACACTTGAATAAAATAATCAATGCTAGAGTTTCTTTTTTTTAAAGATTTTTTTATATTATATCTCCTTTTCACAATGATTTGTTGGAATTTTTTTGTTTTGTACTGAGGGGAGGTTGGAAAACAATTGTATCCATTTTTTCTTGTGAATTTCCATCAAAAGAATGTTGCAAATTAAATGTGGTTAAGAATATTGATGATTTTCATTTATATGTAAACATAAAAGACTGAAAAATAAAGCAAAATATTTTGAAGTAAATCAAGAATATATCAACAATGGGTACAGAGGTGTGTGCACATATATGTGTGTGCATGTACATGTGTGTGTATTCTTGTCAAGGCAGTGTGACTAAAATCATGGTATTTACCACTTGTGCTGGTAGTGGTGGAGAGAGAAAGGGAGGGGGGGGGGGGGGGGGGAGAGAGAGAGAGACAGACAGACAGACAGACAGACGGAGACAAAGACAGAGAGCGAGAGAGACAGACAGACAGAAAGACATAGACAAAGAGACAGAGACAGAAAGAGAGACAGACAGAGAAAGAGAGAAAAAAAAACAGACAGAGAGATAGAGAGACAGACAGGCAGATTGAGAGCTAATGACTTATGATAAAAACTTTAAACAAAGAGCCACAAGGCAGTCAATACATTTCACAGGCCCATGGCACTAAAATAAGACAAATAAATAAACTGCATGTATGTACAAAGTGTAAATCATAAACAGCATACAAAAAATAAAGCAAAAATAAATAAAAAGCTGAATCTAATCAGTAAGTGCAAAAATCTAGAATCACATAAAGGAAATAAAATGAAACAAAATAATTCAATTAATTACTTACCATTCAACAAATAAAGGGAGAACAAAACAATTTCAAACGAGGATATTTAGAGAAATGGTGCGGAAAGGAAATCGTTCTCTTCCTTTTACAATAGATTCCATTTCACCTCGTTTCTGTATAACATTTTCTCATTAAATAACAGCATGAGAAAAGGTGTTGATGCAAGCTACATATATTTAGATTCAGTAAGAACAAGAATGAAGCCCAAACATATCTCATATTACACAAGTCCATTTATTATCAGTTTCTGACAATAAAAATAAGAATAAATAAAATTGAAAAAAAACAAAAAAATCTTCATTTACACCAGTGCCCCTACTTTCTTTATTTGATGTGCCCCTAAAAAATAATAATCAAAATTTACTTTGAAAATTTAAAGTGCAACTCAAACCAAATAATACAATATTATTCACACAATATTAACAAAATCATTCATTTTTATGATTGTGAGCAATGCCCTGTATATATAATGCAAGGTTAAGTGATCCAAAATTCATTAGTTCCACTTGAATTTAAAAATGAGAAATATTGAATCAACGTCATTTCTCTGACCAAATCTTGTTCAAAGCGCATTTTGTTTGGAATTTTCCCCCTTAATTCCATTTTCCCAGTATTGATGATAGCAAGGCGAAAACAATTATTAAAATATCACAATCACATTAGCAAGGAAAGAACACATCAAAGCTCAGGATTAAGTCGTCAAAAAAGAAAGAAAAAAGAAAAAAGAAAACAACAAAACAAAAAATACCCAGAGAAAACAACATTGCATTTCTGAATAAACAAATCTTCATCTTTTTCCAATCCTTTAACATACAGTATCATAAATATGGGCTTAAAATATAGGAAAACTGAAGTTATCAACACTACAAAATGCCGCATGAATAGGAAAATGAGCAATTCTATTCCAGAGAGGTGTGGAAGGTAGGGGGTTTTCTGTTTCTCCGTTTTCTTCTACAACCAAATCAAGACTGGTTCTTCAGCTTCCAGAGATCCACAAGACAGCAACGCACCTTTCACAATGGACAACATTTGTTCCCTTACTTTAACGTACAATCACATATTACCGGGGGTATTTTCTTACAATACATGATATTCCAAACATGCAATGCCCAAGAAGATGGAACATGGAAAGACATCAGTGAAGGACAGCAGGACACACAGTCACTCAATAAAAATGATTTTGATGAAAGCCGGGCATTGGCCAGGGCTGACTTACAAACACCCTTTGCTGCCCAGGAGACCCGTCATAGCAGTCCTAAGGAGAAATTGACCAGTTTACCTTCTGAAAGGATGCTGTTCAATCAAATAATATGCCACCACCAGTGTTTTATGCAGTTATGCCCCTAAGAGGCATCAACAAACCTATTGAAACACATCCTATCACAAGCCAGGAAATTCTATGGGAACATGGCATACATAGCATGCAGCCAAGACTGGCCCGTCAAATTTCCGGGCACGTAGCAGCGATGGGGTCAAAGACCAAGGCACAGGGGCTGGTCTAAATTCACATCCAGTGGCTTTTGGGTCAACAGAAAGCAGCGGGTCAATACTATTAAAACGAGTACTGGAAGAACTTTCTTCCACCAACAACAATGTAAATGCAACATCAGTGTAAAATAATTTAAATCTCTTGAAGTCTTATAGAGTACAGGGGGATACAGAACTCTTTCTACTTTTCAACTGAAACAATCTAAACAGGAGGAGAGCGGTGGGGCGGGGGAGGGGGAGTTTGCTAATGACACAACAGCATTTCCCTTGAGATAATGATCAACGTGCGTAAGATAATCAACGTTGACAATTTATTTCATCCAGAGAATAAATAAAAACTAAAAACAAAGCAACAGAAATGGAGAGGTAGTAGTAAAATTATACGCATCACGAGTCCATTCTTATCTTAAATTATAAGTGCAACGCTACGAAAAGGATTCCATGGCTGGAGGAAGTAATTTCATTGACAATCAAAGTATTCACGCATGAAGGCAATTTATTTATAATTTATACAGTATGGGTGCCAGGCACAATTTTCACAATGGTTTCTTGTGGTGACAGACGTCGCAGCACTATCAGTATCAGTAACGTCAAACCACTCTTAGATGTACATGTATTATCTGATTTCTTATCCATCTAAAATTATTATCACTTATGGCTCACAATGATTATTCTTTGGCTAATACGGTCTTCCTTCCCTTTCATATCGTCATTTCATGAAGACAGCCGACTGCTTTTACGTTTCGGGCAGTAACAATTATTTGCAAGCAACTAGATGGGTGACGCCAGCGACGCTTCAAACAGATACGGCAGTCATGCATCAACGTGCTATGCTAAGTCCTTGGTGCAGTTCAGTTCCCCCCCCCCCCCTGATAACATGAGGAAGTCAAACGGCAACAGGCAACGGCATGCCTTTGGCCATTTTGCCACGGACTTCCCGAAAGTTTCCCGCCATACAATACTTTTGTTGGTCCCTCCTTCGATTTGCAGTGCAAAATTTCGTCCGGAAACACATCCACTTTGAAAATCTCTTTCAATAGTTTTGAATATTTAAAAACATGTTTATGGTGATTCTGAAAGGGGAAAAATAAATGGAAAAGGACAAGTCTGATTTTCATGATACGGCCGTGGCGACAAGTCTTTACTTGGGATAGGCCCGCCTCTGGCCATACTTCAGGCCTGGGCCAGCCTTGGATGAGTGTGCACCTGCCGCGTTCTGGCTAAAAGCCGCAGGGTTGAACAAGACTGGCATGGATGGCGGTGCTGTCTGCTGGGGCGGTGCATCGGTTTGGCTCTGAGATGTCTGTGGAAGGCAGAAAGCAAAATGGCAATAATAATAAATAAATATAATGACAAATAATGATATACTCTTTGCCTCTTTCTTGATCTTTTTCGTATTTCCTCTCCTGTATTGTTTTCTTTTCGTGTCAGTGAAATAAGATGGCTGAAAACAAAAAATATTCCAATTTTTGTAAAGTGTAGTTATATTTTGTGAAAAAGCATGCACACAAAATTTGAGTAGTCAGTTGTATTGGTTACATATTGAAGAACAGGAATCAGAAAAGGCGAGAGGTAATTTTTGTTAAAAAAAATTTTTATCGTCCTAATGGTGAATATTGACACATCTTTATTTCTCTGTAGCGGTTTCTATACAGCATGGTTATTTTCTATATTTAAGAGGAAAAAAAATAATTTTTAAATAATTTATTAGCTCTGATGTATTTCTAGTTGACAAGAATAAAAATTCAATAGAATAGACATGGTTATTGGCATACAAAAATTCATGACCTAATCTAGCAGGAAATTTCCAATATTAGGAGACACACCATGCAAACGAAAACTATATCCCAAATCTAAAAATAGATAAACCAGGTTTCTCCACAAAATTTTTTTTTCTAATTTAGAAAAAAATAATCTTGTGGCTATTATGATAAAAAAAAAATTTTTAATCAAAAAGAGAAGAAATGACCTACTAACAGATCAAATTAAAATATTTATTAGCTCTGAATCGTTTCTAGAATGTTTATGTATATTAGATTCTCTAGTTGACAAACACATGTTCATTTCACTTTTAAAATATACAAAAATTTCAAATTTCTCAATAAGAGTGTCAAAGTTGTAACAGGTGTAACCTGTTGTTCTCAAATTGTTGTCTGCTGGTTGAAAATCACCGCTCTAGGGCAATTGGGGTCATTTCCAGAAGAAATAAAATAAGTATAGAAAAGATATAGGAAGATATTCATAACACAGACAGACAGACTAGCACACAAATCTAGATCTACATTTGACAGCAAAAATAGCACACAGGAAATATAAACAAATGCCATTAAATGATTATAAAGTGCTATTAAACAGAGCACACAGCTGTAAAGTATAAACAAATGCCATTAACATTGTGACAGCAAAAATGTTTGTTTGCCATTAACTACGTGTGCTCCTTTGTAATATGTTTGTAATTTACAACAATGTTGTAGAAGATGGCTAACAGTGATTGACATCCTCATGAAAGGAACACATACATACAAACACACACACACACACACACACACACACATACATAGATGCTTTTAGACAGTATGTTTGATTGATAAGCCAAGAAATAAACTAATGAGGATGTACCTCTTTCTCTGCAAACATCCTCCCAAAGATGTGCAACATTTCAATACAGATACATAGATAAGATGAAAAAGACATTGGAAAACAGAAAGTCAGAAAAGAATGAATAATCAGATATATGACAGATAGATTATAGATATATATAAATTTTTAGATAGATATATATGTGACTAATTTTGGGACTACAGTATGGGACTAAGATAGATAAAAAAAGATAACACACACACAAAAAACCCTGGATAGACAGAACAATAAGTAAAAAACAATAAAAGAATAGATTGTTAGATAGATAAATAAATAGCATTCAACAGGTATAGATATATGAAGATAGAATAGGTAGATAAAGATACACACAAACACCCACACAGATAATATAAAAACACAGATAGATAGATAGATAGATAGATAGTCAAAAAGACAGAATAGATGAATGGACAAGATGAAGCACATGTCAAAGAGTTAAAAAGGAAAGAGACGAACATACTAATAGAATTATATTGACGATTACTACAGAGATAGATATTTGACAGTTGATCGAGAATGAGGACAGAGAAAAGTGAAAAAAATAACATAAATTGCTATCTTATTTTAAAATTATAGAGGTAGACACATCCTTGCAAATACACTCTAGTTGTCAACTTGTGAAACGTAAATGTGCTGCTAATGCTTTTAAAATGAAAAACTAAGATAGGAGACAGATCTGTTTTATGATCAATCTCTTATTAGGAAAAAAAGTATCAAAGCTTTTAAGCATTCATACTAAGCAGTATTGAAAAAGGTAAAAAAAAAAAGTTAAGAGTTCCACATTGATAATAAGTGACAGCAAGAATTTTCGGAGAAAATTAAGCCAATATACAATATTCTACTTGTAGATAAATACATGTAAAGAAAAATTATATATTTTATCTCTGGACTTCATGTGAGTATATTTTTTCAAATATTTCATAATTAGTTACTCGAAAAAGTTGTTTAATTTCATAGAAATTATAAGAGTTTGTTGTACATGCATAGCCAACCTTTTTAAATAAGAATGATATAAATGATGTTATGAGTCAATGAGATGGGCAAACTAGCATGGACTTTCACCCCAAGATATTAAACAGTCAACCCTCTTATACATACTTTTTAAAACCTAAAAAAATAATATACAATCCTACTCCCATTGTGGATGCACACCATTTTAAACAACAAGTTGCCATGGAGAACTGTTTACTTTATGGACTTTCATCCATGAAGATGCCATTCCATGAGTCCCTAACTGTTTTTTTAAACGCTCTTTTTCTTTTAAACAAAAACAAAATATCAAGGCTCATGTGTGTATGTGTGTGTATAATGCTGTTTCAGTATTGTTATGGCTATGTACAATGATATTTTCATGCAGGATGCCAAGACTTTACAGCCATTAGTCCAGCAAGTTGCCAACGTTATGAAAGAGGCAGACATTCACCTTAATAATACTAACAGCCTTAAAACTAATCGAGCTTGCAAAGATCAGTACACCCTCCACTGGCACCTCTCCAATGTGTTAAGTTTACAAAGATGTAGCCTTCGTCAAAACAAATATTAAAACAAATAAAGCATGAAAGAACAAAGAGGTGAGCACTATGAAATTATCTTTAAACAATAATAATAATAATAATAATAATAATAATAATAATAATAATAATAATAATAATAATAATAATAATAATAATAATAATAATAATACCAAAAAAATAATAATAATAAAAATAAAATCACCATTATAATAAAATAAAACCTGGACAGGACGCCTAACACCACAGTCCATTACCAGCATGATCTCATGAAACATAATTTTTTCAGGATTTTACATGATATTTAACAGAAACCTAAGCTAAATCAAGACAGACTTGTACCCATTTGCAGACCTGGATCGAGGTGCTGGGGAAACTCTCTATCTGCCAGTGCCAATTTCATCCACCTGGGCCAAGCAGACAATGGTCATGTCCAAGAGTGGATCTTACTCTACCTCCAAGAACACAACTTTTTGAGTAGCAAAACCAATAGTCTAAATTCATCATTTTAACGCTACATACACAATTGATTCCAAACCCAGTCAAATCAAAGATGCCTGTCCAACATGAGTGAAAAAACCTGAAGCCTGGCAGAAATAAAGCCATTGGTTAAGCACTAGGTCACACAACGTTGATTGCATGATTAACTGTACAATTATTACTGTGATTTTTTAATTGTTTTTGTACTGTAGTTGTTTTTAGCATGGAAAAGGGAAGGGATGGACAAGGAGGGGGCTGGACTTCTGGGGGAATCAGGGAGCTAAGGTGCAACAACAACATCAACAACAATAACAAGCTGAGGGAGATGTGCAAAATGGAACAAAAGTGACCATTGATTAAAATTAACATGGGACATTTGAGTTACTTATAATTATCTATTTTGATGATTGCATTACTTTCGTTGAAAAACTTAAAATTCTTGTTTTGTTTGGATACACAATTCTGATCAGCAAATAATTGACACATCAGCAATGCAGAGAAAAAATTTTTTCAATCCATGGAACTCAGAGATTTTTTGATAATTTTAAATTTGAAAAAAGCCCACCCTGTCTAAAGACGAAAAAAACTGTTAGATTGAGTCTAGAACATCACAAAAAAACATTTGTTTTGTGGTGTAACATTCGGAATAGAGGCTTTCACCAAAAAAAAGACAGGAAAAACGACATGACAAAAAAAAAAGAAACAAATTTTTTTTATGATTTAGAAAAGAAAAAGAAAATGAAATAATGAAAGGAAAGAAGCAAATCCTACCATGAGATCCCCTAAATCCATCATAACAGAGTGAGAGAAACAGAGAGAGAGAGGGAGAGAGGGAGAGAGAGAGAGAGAGAGAGAGAGAGAGAGAGAGAGAGAGAGAGAGAGAGAGAGAGGGGGAGAGAGAGAGAGAGAGAGGAGAGAGAGGGAGAGGGAGAGGGAGAGAGAGAGAGAGAGAGAGAAACAGAGGAGAGAAACAGAGAAGGAGAGAGGGAAGAGAGAGAGGAGGGAGGGAGGAGGGAGAGAGAGAGAGAGAGGAGAGAGAGAGAGAGAGAGAGAGAGAGAGAGAGAGAAAGAGAGAGAGAGAGAGAGAGAGAGAGAGGGGGGGAAGAGAGAGAGTCCCTGAAGAGAAGCAACTCACTACCATAGACAAACAGATCACCAGAGGCAATTTTGAGCAGACACCCTATAACATCAAATGTACTTCTGAAATGAAATCAAGAGTGAAGTATAACACATACACACAAACACCACACACAAAAGCATTAATTTATCCCAAATTAGCGGAATCCACTCAGAATATATGGTTTAGAGGAAACCTATTGAACAATGATTAACCTGTTACTTAAAAGCATAATAAATAAAACTTTAAAAAAAACAGGAATCTGAAAGCAACATCCCAAAAAATTTAGCGGAGAAATATCTCAAATTTGATGTCAAAGAAGCATGACAAAGCTTTTATGACTGCAAGGCAAAGAGAAAGACGGAATTAGTCGATACGTCCATTTGATGTTTGTTTGTATACGTTTGTTTGTATATGTTTGTTTATGTGAAATGTGTGTTGAGCTATATGTGTTTTCATGTATAAACATAAAGATGGACATAGATAGATAAAAAGACAAACAGAAAGTCAGAAAGAGAATACTATAGACAGATAGATAGATTTGATAAAAAGATATATAAAAAGACTGAGACAGATAAATTAGACAGGTAGAAAAGAAGAAAGAATGATATATAAAAAACATATTAATTAGAAAAGACAGAAAGATGAATAATCAGTAATAATAGACATTTATATAATCCATAGATTGGCAGGCTCGTTTGTTAAAAAATGCATTTCATTAACTTCAGATTATTTTTTTAAAGTCACAAAAAAAGTGTAGTAAGAATGAAAATAGTCAATGAGATCATCAGTCTCATTAAAAATCCCATTGTGTGTTGTGTTGTTTTACATCCAGTGCCTATAATAAACATGATTATGTCAATTAAACAATCCCATAGGGCAGACACGAGACATCACCTCCTGGACAGGACGCTATTCTGACGCAGGAACAAGCTAATAGACAATAGCTTTCTATGATTCCAAAAGAACCTCAATATTCCATATCAACAGCAATTATTACTGTTTGTTTTTGTGTAATAGCAAATGTAAAATACATCAACAGAGTGAGAGAGGAGAGGGAGGGAGAGAGAGAGAGAGAGAGAGAGAGAGAGAGAGAGAGAGAGAGAGAGAGAAAGAAAGAGAGAGAGAGAGAGAGAGAGAGAGGAGAGGAGAGGGAGAGGTAGAGAGGAGAGAGGAGAGAGAGGAGGGAGGGAAGGAAAGGAGAGGGAAGAGAGAGAGGGAGGGTGGGAGGGATGGGAGAGAGAGAGGGAGAGAGAGAGAGAAGAGAGAGAGAGAGAGAGAGAGAGAGAGAGAGAGAGAGAGAGAGAGAGAGAGGGGAAGAAGAGAGAGAGTCCCCTGAGAGAAGACAAGATCATATACATATTAAGATTAGGAGAGAGAGGGAGAGGGGGGAGAGAGAGAGAGAGAGAGAGAGAGAGAGAGAGAGAGAGAGAGAGAGAAAGAGAGAGAGAGAGAGAGAAAAAAAAATGTAATCAATAAACCAAACTATTTCTCAATATTTGATGTCGGCGTACGCTTAAAGCGCCTGCTGTGTTTTCACTCATTTCCGCAGCAGGAGCCTGAGACACTGATTCAGAAAAAGAAGAAACAAGAGTTAGAAAAGAAAGTAATAATAGACATTTATATAATGCTCAATCCATTCTGAATAGAAAAATACATATCCTCAGTCAAAATGCACCAATATAAACATGATTATGTCAAAAAACAGAGATCAGCTCACAACAAGAGACAAATAATTCCATATCACAGGGAATACAAAGTAAAAAATCAAATCAAGATCATATACATATTAAGATTATTAAACCAAAGTCAGCCCAAGAGTCCGAAAAATTGAAAGTGATGTCCACTTAATGAAAAAACATCACAGATAATTTTTAGCAGTTTGAAAGTATGAAAGTGATATTGAAAACATCACAGTTTGAATCTGTGCCTCAAGTCCATTGTTTTTGGCATTTTTCTCTTAATGATGTAATTGTGACTTGGGCACACTATTGAAATGATATTTCAATTGTAATTTTGGTTTTTATGCACGTCGGTCCATCAGCAAAAATCAAGCCATCATGATTAAACTCTTCCAAAGTGGTTTTTGCCACATGCCTAAACAAAATTTTTTCTAAGAGATCAATTTAACATTTATCCGTACAGGAAGTCAGAGGATTCTGTTTCATTGAAATTTACCTGTTTATCATCTATGGTGACCCCAGAGTGCATTAAGAGGTAATAGCAAGATGAACGATAAGCGAAAGAGTATGAAAGCAGGGTGTCCAGCAGTCAACTGAAAATTTCCTACCTCAACACAAAAAATCCTACCTAGGAAATGAAATACTCTTCCGGTGCCAGAAACAGAACAGCGTAAATATTTCCAATTTCAATGCATTATTATAAATTGTTAATTCAAATCATAAGTGAATGACTTTCTAGTGCATCTCAATGAAATGAAAAGTGATCACACATTTCTTTAATGTTTCACTTTGGATTAATAATATTCAAGCATTTTTCCACATGGTCCCCCTGAAAACAAAATAATTCTGATAGCTGATAGATTTAGTAGTGATAGATCATTTCACAACACACGCAAACTACAAAAATTCAATTTATTATTATTTTTATCTCCCTTCGAAAAATAAATCAAACACAAGTGACAACATCATAGCCTAAACACACGCACAAACACTTACTCAGTCTACCGAAGAGAAAATGAGGTTTGGAAGGCTTTTTCTATAACTTGATTGAACTCTACCAATTATAAATCTTCCTCTGTTCTACTTTTACCTATCACACACCCCCCCCCCACACACACAGTCTCTCTCTCTTTCTTTCTCAGAATCAAAACTTAAAACTAGATCTAGAGTTTTTAATTGACTGCAACGTAAAACATCTACCCACCCCCTCCCGAGTAAAAATCT
Organism: Doris montereyensis; assembly: GCA_037039925.1. Taxonomy (NCBI): domain Eukaryota; kingdom Metazoa; phylum Mollusca; class Gastropoda; order Nudibranchia; family Dorididae; genus Doris; species Doris montereyensis. The sequence goes on from JAXRKP010000493.1 coordinate 183,201, forward strand.
CCATTATACTAGCAACCACCCCACCCCCTCTTTCTGTCTTCTTCAATAACACAGGAATCTAGATCCAGATCTAGTATAGTACATGATTGCCTGCTTTCCAGTTCTAGATCTAGTCTACCCTTTCCCACCCATGTCTACACTGTAGTGGAAGGCATTCTTTAATTCTCTCTTTCTCTTCCGATACCGTATGTTAGACTCAGTCGCCTCTTGTTTTGCCATCATATGTTTTCACATTGACTTTCTTCACCCTGTCCCCTTCCCTATCTCTATTCTGCATGCATGCATGATATCCCTTCGATCATCCAACCTCCTCTATTCTTACTAAACACTTGCATTTGCCTTTCGGTCATCTGTAAACTCCCGACTCTCCATATATTCTTTCTCTCTAATACTACTACACACATGCGCGATTGATCGCATTAAACACACACAAACATTCTCTCTCTAGCCTTCTTACACTCACACAACACGATCGGACTTAAAACATGCACATTTCCCTCTGTCTCTCTCCCTTTGACAAGAACCATACAACAACGTGCGCGATCGACTTTTTAACACACACAGCATTCTTAATCTCTCCAGAGTAAAATTCAAATTGAAGAAAGGAGGCTTGGCCGTAGATAGGCAGTTCATGGTATTGGTATAGGCGCTAAAACTAAGGAAAGTATTGAAAGCTTACCAACTGCCCACAAATTCAGAGGAATCAGCAAGATGCCAGACATGTGAAAGAGTGAAAGGAAAGAAATTGCACCAACCAGCAGTGCCCAAAAAACCGCCCATACTGATTTAAAAATAAACCACAACAACAACGACAAAAGCCACATAATACTTGGCACGCAATCATTTGTGACTGACAGGATGTCGCCTTACCTGCCCCTCCCCTGGCAGCATGAGCTGTGGCACGGCTGTAGAAGAAGCGGTCGTGGCCGGCATGACGTTGAACAGGTTTTGGGGTACAGACAGTGGCTTGGGGTTGTTGACGTCAACGTACTGATTAAGAGCACCTGGCGGGAGAGAGAGAGATGTCAAGACAGGATAAGGTTGTGTGAAGTGACCCCTGGAATGGGGGCAAATCATTTGAAATCTTATTCAAGAGCATTGATCTGTTTCTATGTTTGTTTGATTGAAATGTACCCTGTTTGCCAAATGCTCAGGGTGAAATAAAGAGAAAACAACAAGATGAAAAGAAGTGAAAGAGTGAGTGGGATGAAGTGAAGCTACCAGTAGCACCCGCCAACCGCCCATCATGCGAATCGAAAGCACTTTTTAGATTACAGAGAAGTTGCAAAGGCATATGCAAAAATAAAAACAAAGATAAAAGGGGAAAAAAGTCAGAAGAATGACAATGTCTTTATGCTTCAACACAAACCAAACCTTTTTCATATCTTTCGCAAATACGTTTTTAAATTCATTTCTTTACTGCCTTCTACGTAAGTTGATATCAATCATATAAAACAAACCAGGATTATAGTCTTTAAGGGAGGGGAGGGGACGGCAGCTGAATTTCGAAGATTGTGTCAAAAGTATCGAATTTGAGATTTTATCATTTTCATATGCTGTGACTCTTCTAGAACCCATCTGTAACAGTACAAAACATGAAAAATGTTTACAAATGAGGTTTTTAGCCCTCTAAACATACTGTCCTAGACCAAAATTTGACACATTTTATTAAAAATACGATAAATTTGCTCATCTTTAGTCCTAATTTTGAAAATGAAACGGGAGTGAATGGCTGTCGTGTATAGTATCGATGTAAAGGGAAATTCCTCTCCTTTTGACATATAGTAGATGTGGTATCGATGCTACAACACCATGAGCCCCGGTTCATGAAACTTTCCATATGTATGACAAAGAATTTCAAATGACATCAGCTGTTATATAGTTTGACCCGACCTCTGAACTCTGAACGGTCAAGGTAATGTCACCGCGCACGCGTACTGCATGCATATTGCAGGTCAAATGGTGTCGACGCATGCGCAGACGTTCCAGACATGTCTGTTGTCTGAAAACAAACTCCTTGCTTTCGTTTTCATTGCTCTGCCCACTGCAAACGTGTTTTACGATTGATTGTGATTTGTTTCTTCAGTTTTGTTCTATATTCTTGTTATTTTTTATGAATTTGCTTACTTTGTCTCGACTTTCATGAAAAGCTCGAAATAATAATCTGGTTAAAGCCAGGAAACAGCATTGGACCGAGGATTCAGGAGATATTCCCTCTCAGGAAACAACTGAATCTAATTTGGAAATGGAACCATCCACCAACTCTAGAACATGTGGTGGCTCCCCATCATGCTCCAGGTTTGGGCTTAGAGAATCTAGATCTAGCTCTGGTTCTGATCCCCGGATCGTTTGGATATCTCCATCAATGAACTGCCGTTCGATCCTCCTTCACCTGCTCATCGTTTTGAAACCAGGTTTGAGAAGAAGCTTGCCATGGCCAATGAACAACATGACGAAGATGATGACACCATGAACTCAAACGGTGACTTCACCAAGACTATTTGTGAGCTCAGCATGCTGTCGTCGTTTGTGTCACTTTTTCAGTGCCCTCAGATTGGTTGCAGATCTAAAGTGGAGTGCCGTGTCAACACGTCAATGCGCAAAGGATTCGCGGTGGTGAAAAAAAGAACATCAACGGCAGCTGGATATCCTACGCCTCTGGATTACGACCGCCTGCATCAGCATGTTTGGCCCGTTTACTAACGTCTGACAGATGATGATCTTCTACGCCGATGCAAGCTCGACGCAACGCAGAATGCCAATGAAAGTCTTCACCATACTATCTGGGCAAAATGCAACAAGACACTCTGTCACTCGACCATGTGTCACATTTTCTGTGTTGTCGGCTGTTGCCGAATTCAACTTTATAATTTTGTTGAATTATATACTTTATTCTCATGACTTTTCTTCCTCGGATTTTTACCTGGATGTAATCATTTTGTGAATGGATTACACTAACATATGGCAAATATACTCCTTATAAGATAGTATCCATAACATGCATAAACATGGATATTATGCAATAAAAAAAAATAGATTTAGGGTTGCGGAAATACAAAATTGCGTTTTTCTCAAAACATGGCTTTTTGGTATACTTTTCGCTAAAAGTCAAAAACGCACCCTTAGATTTGAACCAAATTTAGTGTACAACTTCTTCATATGTTTGCCTAGTTTGTATTAGAGGTGTTTTGGGATATAATTGATGGTAGCGATGTTATTGATGATTTAGTGTAAAGAATTGGTGTTTTGGGGATTTTGAAAAAGAAAAATATTCAATTTTTTTTTTCAGTAAGTAGATTAAATATCTAAAAACCAATCTAATTCAACCAAGATAGTCCTTTTTACTACATGTATCTCAAAATTGGTTGACTTTCCATGGTCACATTTTGACTTTTAGCGACTTGAAAAAAATGTAAACAAAATCCAATATGGCGCCGTTACCATGGCAACCAAAATTTGAGCGCCAAAAAAACTATTCCATCTCAATTACAGCATGATACCTTTTGTATGTGTGAAGTATGAACATTATGGGTCCAATATTGAGTATTTTGCTTCTTGGCTGTAGACAAATCACACTGACGAAAACAATCCTATAGAAAGCTATCTCTATCAAATGACACAAACAAACAAATCACACTGACAAAAACAATCCTATAGAAAGCTATCTCTATCAAATGACACAAACAAACACATCTCTGACAAAACACTGACAAAAACAATCCTATAGAAAGTTATACCAAACAAAGACATGGGAGGTGTGTGAAACAAATGTCATTGGGCATTTACCTTTAGCCTTCAGGGAGAAGCGGTTTGCACCACCACCACCAGCCATCGTAGGGGGCAGCAACAGCAGCAGAGGAGCGGCGGTTTGCCTTATAAATATAGGGGTGGGGAAGAAAATGAGAAAAGGGGCGATGACATTTATTTGTATTTGTATGTATTTATTGATTTGATTTCATGTATTTTTTAAATATATTTTTGTATCCGTGCATGTGAAAAGTGATTTTGGTCAATGGTAAACTTTATATTAGATTTTGTGCTTTGTAATTTCATTGTGTAGATATGAATAATTGCCCTTCAGGGATGATTAAAAGTATTTTGAATTGAACTGAATTGAAAAGAATGAATGACAAAACAGACGGTGAAAAGAATGACAAAACAGATGGTGAAATGAATGACAAAACAGACGATGAAAAGAATGACATAATAGATGATGAAATGAGTGACTTGTTTGTTTTTTTGTTTGTTTCATTGAAATTTACCCATGTCGACCATTACGGTGATCTCAGGGTGAATTAAGAAGAAACAGCAAGATGAACGAGAAGTGAAAGAAAAGAGGGAAAGAAATAGGGCCGATCAGAAAGCGCCCGCTAAACGCCCGCGAAATGAATCACAAAACAGACAATGCAATGAATAACGAAACAGACGGTGAAAATGAATGACAAAATAGATAATGAAATAAATGACAATACAGATGATGAAATGAAAAACAAAACATGATAAAAATGGATGACCTTACAGACGATGAAATGAAGGACAAAACAGACAATGAAAATGGATGACAAAATAAATGATAAAATGAATAACAATACAGACAATGAAATGAATAACACAATAGAAGGTAAAATAATGAATGGCATTACAGATGGTGAAATGAATGAGAAAACAGATGGTGAAATGAAGGACATAACAGACATTGAAATGAATGAGAAAACACACATTGAAATGAAGGACAAAACAGACGGCAAAATGACTGAAAAAACAGATGGTGAACTTAATGACAAAGCAGATGGCGAACTTAATGACAAAACAGACGGTGAAATGAAGGACAAAACAGATGGTGAACTTAATGACAAAACAGATGGTGAACTTAATGACAAAACAGATGGTGAACTTAGTGACAAAACAGACGGTGGAATGAAGAAAAAGGAAAAGCAAAGGTACTATTTGTTCCCTGCTTCTTCTTTTTGGAGCCACATTAATTGCATAACAAAAATGTGGGGGGGGGGGGGAGAGAACCAGACAGATAAACTAAAAAGGGAGGGAAAAAACTAAAACCCAGATCACTTACAAAACTGCGAGGGATAAAACATTTTCATATTTTCCATGAACGAAATGACAAGGACAAGAAATATCATGTCACTAACATTTTGATGAAAAAAATGGGGATGTCAAATTTTAAATTAAAACTTTTATTTTGTGTGTGTGCTTAAATCGTTAAAACAAGCTCCTAATAAAATATATAATATAATCAAAATAAAGAGGTTGACAAAAATATCTTTAAAACTGTTTTTAAGACTTTATTTTTTCTAAATCTGCTCATTGCTATGCATTGGAGAATTATTATTTTTTTATAACTCTGCAGTAAACTTTGGCACATAAATGTGTTTTTATTCACTACAATTTCCAAATCTACCATAGTATGCAGTGATCTCAGAGTGATTTCAAAGGAAACAGCAAGTTGAAAAACATGAGAAAGAATATAAGGAAAGAAGTAAGATCTACCAGTGATATTCATCAAGTACCCACAATCTCTGAGTGAATTAAGAGGAAACTTCTGTTTTGTTTCCCTACAATTTACCCAATCCAGCATAAGCTGCGATCTCAGGGTGAATCAAGAGTAAGATGAAAAGAAGACATGTGAAAGAGTGAAAGGAAAGAAATAGGGCCTATGAATAGCACATGCCTATCGCCCGCTAAGAGGAAACAGCAAGATGAAAGACAGGTCAAGGAGAGAAAAGGATGATATAGTAGGACCTGATCTACCAGCATCGCCCATTTTTCATTTTTTGTTCCTTCATGTTTACTATTTTAATTGTTCTGTGAACTGTGACATTTTGTTACATTTCTTATACTTAACGTCTTTTTAATAAGTAGCATTAATTTGCATTGAATTTGGCATTGTGTGTACATGTGCCTGTGTCTTATTTTTTCAATTTTTAAGACAATGTTTTTTACGTGATGTACATGTATTCTTATTTTACAACTCCTGTCTTATTACAATATGAAGCGACCGTAAACCAAGACAAATTTCCTTTTAAAAAAAACAAAAAACAAATGAAGTTGATTTGATTTGATCAAAACGGCAGTGATATGAATCAAAAGCACCGGATAAAAAAAGCAAAGAAAGAAAAGGGTATTTCATCAAGACAACACAAGCATCATGGTGCTGTCAGTTGAGGAGGGGGGTGGGGGATATGGATTTGTTACCACCAGGCCACCAGTTTGAACGCTGAGTCTACTGGGCCAACCAACATGTCGGCAGACAACCGTCACAAGCTCTGTGTTCTCAGAAAAGTTTCTCAATTATACATTTGCCAACATGTCCTAGGGGTGAATGAGTGTCTAGCTAGCCACAGAAGCAGAACATCAGCATGACAGAGCTCAAATTGCTGAACAAGTAGCCATTTTTGAAAAATGTCTACGCAAAATTTTTCAACTTTCATTGTTTTTCATAAATAGATAAACAATCAGCTTATCTACATGTATGTGATCAAAATATCATGGATGAAAATAACAACAAAGTTTGTTTTTTGCTCTCATGTAAAATTTGGTCTGTGACCCATATATGTTTTCATCCGGCAATAAAATCCTAAGGGCTGGTAGGGTCTTCCTCTTCTTCTGCTACTGCTGCTCCTCCTCCACCTCTTCTTCTTGCTATTATTCCACTTCCTTGCCACCTGTATTTCACCTAGTGAAAATAGACCTAGCTATCAATTTCACCTAGTGAAATAGACCTAGCTATCCATTTCACCTAGCTATCAATTTCACCTAGTGAGAATAGACCTAGCTATCCATTTCACCTAGTGAGTGAAAATAGACCTAGCTATCCATTTCACCTAGTGAAAATAGACCTAGCTATCCATTTCACCTAGTGAGAATAGACCTAGCTATCCATTTCACCTAGTGAAAATAGACCTATCCATTTCACCTAGTGAAAATAGACCTAGCTATCCATTTCACCTAGTGAAAATAGACCTAGCTATCCATTTCACATAGTGAGAATAGACCTAGCTATCCATTTCACCTAGTGAGAATAGACCTAGCTATCCATTTCACCTAGTGAAAATAGACCTAGCTATCCATTTCACCTAGTGAAAATAGACCTAGCTATCCATTTCACATAGTGAGAATAGACCTAGCTATCCATTTCACCTAGTGAAAATAGACCTAGCTATATTCCATTTCCACCTAGTGAAAATAGACCTAGCTATCCATTTCACCTAGTGAAAATAGACCTAGCTATCCATTTCACCTAGTGAGAATAGACCTAGCTATCCATTTCACATAGTGAGAATAGACCTAGCTATCCATTTCACCTAGTGAAAATAGACCTAGCTATCCATTTCACCTAGTGAGAATAGACCTAGCTATCCATTTCGCCTAGTGAGAATAGACCTAGCTATCCATTTCACCTAGTGAGAATAGACCTAGCTATCCATTTCACCTAGTGAAAATAGACCTAGCTATCCATTTCACATAGTGAGAATAGACCTAGCTATCCATTTAAGCCTAGTGAGAATAGACCTAGCTATCCATTTCACCTAGTGAGAATAGACCTAGCTATCCATTTCACCTAGTGAAAATAGACCTAGCTATCCAGCCTAGTGAGAATAGACCTAGCTATCCATTTCACCTAGTGAGAATAGACCTAGCTATCCATTTCACCTAGTGAGAATAGACCTAGCTATCCATTTCGCCTAGTGAGAATAGACCTAGCTATCAATGTAGCCTGAGAATAGACCTAGCTATCCATTTCACCTAGTGAGAATAGACCTAGCTATCCATTTCACCTAGTGAGAATAGACCTAGCTATCCATTTCACCTAGTGAGAATAGACATAGCTATCTATTTCGCTGGAGTACAACAGCAGGAGCCAGAACAAAACCATGCCCGGACTGAGAATCAAACTCTGGTGACCTGCATGGCAGTCAGACATTTTACCACCTGAGCTACAGGGTCCGTTAATCTTTCTTATTCCAAAAATGAAACACTTTCTTTACCTGGGACGAAGCGATGAGTGAACCTTTTACCTGAAAGCAAATGTTTTGATGATTTAAACTTTCCTCCTTCATGCATGTCAGCATAAGACAACCTTGCCACGCATAAATGCATAAAACATGAAGAACATCCCATACCAGACTAGAATAATTCCTCTCACTTCACTGCCTGTGGTTGGCATTCTCCTCATACCAAGGAATCAATGAATTCACATTTTAGTGTCTTAAGATTCTCCCATTTCAATCATTTCAAATTCTCCTCCATATACAAGATCACTATTTTCCAAATGTTTGTTTTGTTTTTTTCATGGAAAGAAGTAGAACCCACCAGCAGTGCCCGCCATCGTCTAAATTTTCTTAATAAAAGAAATACCTCTGTGGACATGATATAGAGGTGTAACTTCAATACGGCTATAGCTGGTCAGTTCTGTTTGATATGTCACTGGTCAGTTCTGTTTGATATGTCACTGGTCAGTTCTGTTTGATATGTCTGATAAAGTTTTCTTTATTTCAACAAATAAATAAATCTTAGTTGAAAAAACTGGACAAAAGTTTCAAATTGTCGAGCATGAATCCACGACATTTTGGTTGAGAGGCTGACATTTTGCCTCTAGACCACAAACAAACAAAGTCATGGGTATCAGACAGCACAAAAAAAATCGTAAATTGTTAAATGTGTAGTTAGGTCAATATAAAAATTTTGAGCCCACGATCTATTATTTTCCATAGGGTCCTTCATCTCCTGTCTGAATTGAAAAAGGAAAATGATGACCCCGAAACAAAGAGATTAAACAGCCAATATCGGTCTTACCCATCAGGTCAGTGTCCTTTGGTGGGGGAGCGGCTGCCACTTCTTCTTTCTCGGGCTCATTGGCATTTATCCATTTTTCCTTGGATGGATCCCAAACAATCTGACAAGAGTAAGAAGGCCGCACAAATTGCAATTTGCCATACAAACATAAGTCTACCCCTCACTTTGTGACAATCACTACATTTTTTCGTGAAAGTGTAACACAAAAGTAAAAAAATTCTTTAAGACAATAAAAATCTCAAAAGTATACAAATTATCTCATATATCAAGCAAAAATGACTTTAGGACAATGAAAGTCTTTAATATAGCATTGATGATTTGGCTATTTTCATGTTATTCTTTAGGCAAAAATCTATTAGTCTCTCTCTATTTGGAGAAGTTGTTGTCTCTCCTTCTTTACCTATTACTCCTGATGTTTCTACATTGTTGCCTACTCTAGTGTTTAAATCGCCTAAAACCATTAGTTCCTGTTTGGGTTTGAGATTCTCTGCAGCTATTTGTAAATCGTTTTTGAAGATATCTTTTTCTTCTTTGGTGGCATCTTCGTTTGGTCCATAAGCTATTAATAATTTAATTTCTCTTCCGTTTGGTTTAATATTTACCCCTAACAGCCGTGGGCTTATAAATTTCCAACTTTCTAATAATCTTTCTTGCCTTTTATGCATTAGGAGGCCTACTCCTGCTCTACCTCGATCTTTGACATCTACTCCTGAGAAGAATAAAGTATGATTTGGTCCTACATTTTCTATTCCTTGACCTTTTTTCTTTATTTCTGTAATGGCTAAAATGCCTACTTTGAATTTTTAAATTTCTTCAGCTAATATTTTAACTCTTTTCCATTTATTGCCCTAATATTCCATGTTCCAAAAATCACAGTCTGTGTTCTTTTACAGAGTCGTCTTTGAAAGTTCAATCCGGGTGTATCATATTTCTGTCTTTGAATCAGTTTGGGACTAGCCCACTGCACCCTAGATAGATGGTGGGGGTGCCACCTTGAGGCCCCCTACCGGGCCTTGTTATTTTCTGTCAGGGTTAACTCCTTTAGCCTTTGATTGCCAGAAACCAGTCTGCAAGGCAGCAGGTTGTTATGTTCTGTTAGGGTTAACTCTCTTAGTCAATCAAGACCCGCAGGCAGCAGGAGACTCGTAGAGAGCGGGACCACCTAATCCCGAACAGGTGCCTTCCTGTCCCAGACAAGACAAATTATGGACAAAAATCCATCAAAAAAAAAAAAGAAAGGAGGATAAGCAGTAGTAAACTTACAGTTGGATCTTTGTCGTCGGGCAGAATCATTTCATTTTTGCCTTTACGTCCAAATTTACTGAACAAACCACCGAACCAGCCATTTCCTCCTGCTGCTCCTTGTCCATTTTTCTACCGGAGAACAAACAAAGAATGGCAACTCTAATCAGTGAAAATGACACATGGACAGAAAGGAAACAGTGAGAAACAGATGTAAAAGACATGTTGCTATACACAGTACACATATGGAATCTTTCATTCCATCTTGCTGTTTTATTTAATTTCACCCCCACCCGACCACCCCCGCACCTATTTTATCATTATATCTATAATCAAAAGTTCTGTATAAATCCTCATTAAGTGTTAAACAAACAAAAGTAAATTGAAATGCAACCATAGTAATTCAAAAGAAATTTGTTTTTAAATAAAAATTTACCCGTCAACCTAATACGGTGATCTCAGGCTGAATTCAGAAGAAGAAACAGCAAGATGAAAGAGAAGTGAAAGTGAGCAAGTGGAAGGAAAGAAGTAGAACCTATCAATCAACCGCCCACAAATCAAAAGGAGATATCAATCAACCACCCACAAATCAAAAGGAGATATCAATCAACCACCTACAAATCAAAAGGATATATAAATCAACCACCCACAAATCAAAAGGAGATATAAATCAACCACCCACAAATCAAAAGGAGATATAAATCAACTGCCCACAAATCAAAAGGAGATATAAATCAATCGCCCACAAATCAAAAGGAGATATCAATCAACCACCCACAAATCAAAAGGAGATATCAATCAACCACCCACAAATCAAAAGGAGATATAAATCAACCACCCACAAATCAAAAGGAGATATAAATCAACCACCCACATCAAAAGGAGATATAAATCAAAAAAGGAGATATAAATCAACCGCCCACAAATCAAAAGGAGATATAAATCAATCGCCCACAAATCAAAAGGAGATATAAATCAAGCCCACAAATCAAAAGGAATAAATCAACCACCCACAAATCAAAACGAGATACAAAAACCTTCACTTCAAATTTCATGCAAGTGAGACAATAATTCAGTCTGACTGTTTGAGTACATTTATTTAAGTTAATTTTATACCTGGCAACCTAGAAATCATAAAACAATATTAACCAACCCGCAGTCTGCAACGGCAATCACACTGGTAATTTTCAACAACACAAGCTTTTACTTTCCTTGAACTACTGACACCTGAGATCATTCTATCTCTACTCGCCTTTAGTTCTTTATTTAATTCGATTTTATCCACATCCACAATTAAGGTGATCTCGGGGTTTTTTGGTAGGGTTCTTAATTTTGCCCTGACTGTCCTGTCTAAATAACCAAGGGATCCTTAACGTGCACAGGAATTGTCACTCTCACACGGAAACTTCTTTATATCTTCGGTCTCCGATGGGACTAGGTGTCAATCTACCTACCTGGACGAGGGGAATAGGTTTTACTCGGAAAAAAACTCAGAAAACTGTTCAATCTGCCAGGGCTTGAACCCATTGCCTTTTTTGCTGAGAGGCTGACACCTTACCCTTAGACCACTCAGTCCCCCCGCTCACCTTTTGGATTCATGATAGATGAAGATGAAGCCTTCTTGTGGGGGAGGCTTTAACACTGCGGTGCTGCTACCCGAGGTCGTGCGACGTCGTCTGGTGCTGCCAGTTGAGCTGGTCGACAATGTGCTGGTAGCGGTGGGGTGGCGACACCACTTTCTGCATGTCAGAGAGAGAGAGAGAGATGTGAGGACAGTTGTCAAAATAACACCTTTTCCTTCAAAATTTAAAATTTGATACCAGGGATAATAGAGTAAAACAACAATTGGCAACTGAGGATGAGCCGAGATAGATTTGCTTTTTTGCTTGTTTCATTGAAGTAAAGTCCCCCCCCCCCCCCCCCCCCCCCATATACAGCAATCTCAGGGAGAATTATGAGGAAACTGCACAGCCAGGGTAGACAAGTGCAAGCCCTTATAGAGTGTGGTTTGATTTTGCCTTTACCCACATCCACAACTATGGTGATCTCTTGAGTTTTTTATAGGATTTTTAAATTTTGCCTGGACTACCCTGTAAACAACCATGGGATCTTTAACGTGCACAGAGTTTTGTGATCTGCACACAGGACCTCCTTTTTATCATCCGTCTCCAATGGGACTAGGTGGGACCAGGGGGATACAGGGGGTAGATTGTTCTAAAAAAAAAAAAAAATCAAGAAAATTTCCCAACCCTTCCCAGGGTTTGAACCCATGATCTTTGGGTTTAGAGGCCGACACCTTATCTCTGGACTAACGAGTCCCCCCTCACTTGTGAAACAACAGCAATAGCAAGACAAACTGATCTACAGTGGGGCTGTTGCTATAAACTGTAAATTGTGAATTTTTATTTTATTTATTTATATGAACAGAAATGACAGAGGTGAGTAAACGGAAAAGAAGCAACTGTAAATTTGTGTAAACCTGAAAGAAACAGCAGAAATCCACTTCAAGCGCTGTCAACAATCGTCAATTTGCTATTTCACCTCATGTTTGGTCGTAAAAGTTGAATAAAAATTAGGAAGGAAATAAAAAGACTGAAAAACAAATTATTATGTGTCTCATGAAGAGCCGATTTGCTTATTTCAAGAGGGCACATGGCCAAAACACATTGGTACTTAGTCAAAGAGATCTCACCCTAACAATAAAGTTTCTATTTCAACCATCAAAATTCTTCTCTTTTCTCTTCTTTCTAAAGCGTATTTAACTCAGTGTATTTAGCTTAATGTATGTATGCAATCTTTATTTAACTAATATGTATTTAGCTTCACTAAATAGAGAGCTCTAAAGAGCTCAGAGTTGTCTGGTCCTATCTCCATTACTCCAGTTCTGAGAAATGAAACCACATCCACAACTAAGGTGATCTCGGGGGTTTTGGTAGGATTTTTACTTTTGCCCAGACTGCCCTATAAAGCAATAACGAGGGAGGTAGATTTTGCTCGATTTAAAAACTCTTTGAGAAAATTTTTCTAGCAAAATCTACCCCCTCGGTCCAAGTGGTTGGTTAGACACCTAGTCCGATCAGAAACGGACTAAGAAAGAGGTCCCGTGTGTAGATCACAACAGTGTGCGCGTTAAAGATCCCTTGGCTGTTTACAGGGCAGTCTGGGCAAAATTTAAAATTCTACCAAAAACCTTGAGATCACCTTAGTTGTGGATGTGGGTAAATAAAATTAAATCAAAAGCCTTGCCTCTAGACTGCCAAGTCCGCCTCCAAGTAAAACCAAAGCACTCACTCACCTGCCCACCAGAGTTTCCAAAATAATCAAAGCCAGAGACAGGGTGCGCTGTCTCATCGTCCTCGTCTCCCGTCCTCTTCCTCCGTTTCATTGGTGAAAAACTTACGCTGTCTCTCGGGGTGAAGTGCTCACCAGCGTTCCGGCAGCCATGTGGGAGAAAGTGCTGCTCGCATGACTGGACGTGAAATCAGTCTGGTGACCTGAGAGGTTTAATTTTTTTTAGAAGAAACAAGACAGACAACACAGTGAAGCAGAAAGTCATGGCATCTAGCTGTACATGTGATCTGAATGGTCAGGATGGTTAGTGCGCGTGTTTACGTTTTGGAGTGTATGGCTGGATCTTTGGAAATTGTTTATATCCATTTAAAGTAGGAGGGTGGGGGGGGGAGACAGAGACAGACGACTCTCTTTCTTTGAGGGGGAGACACAGACAGACAGAGAGATTGAGAAGGGGGGAGATTGAAGAAGAGAGAGAAGAGTCAAGGGGGAGATTGAGAGAGAGAGAGAGAGAGAGAGAAAGAGAGATAGAGGAGAGAGAGGGGGAGGGGCTTTTTAAATTTTAGAGGAGGGAGAAAGAAAGTCCTTAGTGATGTTGTCAGTAGCCCCTCAGGACCCAAAAAAAACCTGTGCATTTGTTATCATTTAGAGATATAACGTTCACCCGTATAGGATTCCTTTCTTAAGCTGGGAGAAAGCACCTAAGCGTGGTAAAACATAATAAAGTTCATGGGAAAAACCAAAGCATGGAGGCTTAGCGTTCAATTGAAGGTAGCTAGCATGTCACCCCTGAGCGGTCTATTAAAATAAGCAAAACAATTGATACAGAGAGCATCCCCCTTGTTCTTTACTTGATATTGAACATTTTTATAAATTCAGTCTATCATTTCGCCCACATCTTTGAGCTTTTGACATGAGTTAGTGACAAATATTAATTTGAAGTGAATCAAAATATTAAGATGGTGGAAAGAATCCACGTTAATATCATAATATAACCCCTATTGCCGTTACTCCTACCGTTACACATTTCTGGCCTGCTTTCTCATTAAAACAAAAACAAATGTGACTTAATATAACAGAACAAATCTGTTTTATATGGCCAATGTGGAAAAAAGAGAATCAAACTATCATCTTTATGAGGTCTCATGGAGGAGTTTTACTTCTCAAAAGAAAGAAGTGCTCTAGTCTTTATCTCTCTCCAATACCTCCAACTTAACAAGCAACATTCCATGCACTCAAAAATAGGTTACATCAATATCTCGGACACCAATTATATTTCCCCTTCTAAACATTTCACTAATTTGGAGGTCATTTTCACCTTGCCACCACTCCTCTACAACATAGTAACGTAAAATGGCTTACACCATTGGAAAGCTCTATTAAAACCCATTCCAACCACGTGTGTTGTGATAGGGAATGTGTGATACAATGTGCTCTCATACTTTTAGTAAACAAGGGTGGTCAGACAAGAAAGCTAGTGGCCAACAAGTAAAACAAACAGTCCTCTCTTTCTCACATATGCTCAATGAATGATATGGCTGAATCAGATTGTGGTAAAAGTAAGCTTTACAATGATACCCATCACTGGGAGAAAGCCCGCTGATGTCAAAGTTTAGAGCTCATCCAAGGTTTTATTGAAATTTTTTTTAAAGCTCCCAGTAGAGGTAAAAAGCAATCTGAAAAAACAAGCACACCACTAGAATGTGTGATACAATGTGCCTTAGTAAACTCAGACAAGAAAGCTAGTGGCCAACTACACATTCAATTTTGCAATAGAAACTACTAGTGTCATTAAATTTTGACTTTCCGGGTAAAAACACAAGTGCTTTGGTTAACGCACCCTCAACCGAAACACACCGGCCTTATAACTATAGATAGTGCGCCGGACTGACTGAATTGCTAGGCTCGGGCCAGTCCGGCTGTGTGTATGTGTCGTCAATTCGGTGTGTAGAGACAAATTAGGCTGTTTTTACATTTTTCCTTTTCTATATCAATAAACAGGCGTCTTGTAGACATTGGAGAGGAGTAATACAGATTGGGCTTGTTCCATGTATTCATGACTTCAAGTTTTAGAAGTATGAGTTTTGTGAGTGATCGTTACTTAAAGACATAGGAATTGAAATTTGGTGTTTTGGTCCATTTGAAAAATTTGCAAATTTTTCAACATTAAAAAATTTGTAACTTCATTTAAAATTGTCCTATAGAAATGATTACGATAGAATTTTTCTCAAGAAACAAAGTTCTTTCCTGTTGCAGCAATGTAAGGTTTAGATACCCAAAATAATCTTACTCCAAGCTAACCTGTCTTCACATTTTATGTTTCCTTCTTTGAAGGCTACATTTCTTTGACTAAGTGCCTCTTTTATATCTTCATCCCACTTTCTCTGAGATCTACCTTTTGTTCTTTTGCCTTGGGTTTTAGCATTGTATACTGATTTAGCTATTCTCTTATCATTCATTCTGTTTACATGCCCAAACCCCCTGAGTTGATATATTTCTATCTTAGTTTTAATTTCATCTGCTTTGGTTTGCTCTCCAATGTTAAGTTTCTGATTTTGTCTCTTTCAGTTTTGTCTACCACTATCCTGAGATATTTCATTTCAGCTGCATGTACTCTATTGTATTTCCTACTACCATAGAGGATAGTAGGACAATAAACCGATTGTATCCGAATTAAAATTTGTCTGGCACAAATCTTTCATCATAAGCATTTGCGAAATGCTATTAACCTGTTTCTTCGACACCAGCGGCCACTGTTGTGGGTTGCGTAAAGGAAGTGGCAGAAGATGAGGCAGTTGCTGGGTGATGAGGCTGGTCTACAGACTGTCTGGCTTGGTGCACCTCGGCGCCATAGGTGTTGTTTGGGTAGTAATAGTGTCCTGGATAAAGCGGGAGGGGGAGGGGGGTGAATTTATCAACAAGACAAGCATTGAGGCCATGGCAGTACAAGGTGGTTAATAGAATAAAACAGCGTAAATATGGGTACTGACAGCATTCCAAAGCAACTCGTAGCCCGTAAGCAAGCATTTCAATCAAATGAGTAAAAAAATGGAATGGAAATCTTTATAGAAAAAGAAAAAATGGAAATGAGGGAAGGTGGAGGATTTATAAGCAAGCCTGTACAATGTTACTGATGCTAAATATAGACAGAATTAAAGGTCATGAGAAGACCTGTTTCGTTTTACAAATATTTCCTTCTTCTTTTTTTACTTTCCTTTTTGTCAAAATCTTAACCACAACTATAAAAACATACCATAAAGAAAAAAATGAAAGAAAAAAAAATATTTCAAAAAGAAACAACTTTCTTTTAATGTTTTAAATTGGTAAATTAAAATATGTGAGAAAATGTTCAAATTTCAAGGGTAAATGTTTTTCAAATTACATATTTACTACAATAAAAATTTGTTTATAAAATTCTCAAAAGTTTACTAGTAAAAAGTGAATTGAAAAACAAGGAATGAGAAGAAAATATTTACTGATGATATCATTCATTCCCACAATGCATATATATTCACCAAGGCATAATAAGAAAGCTTTCCAAAAGCCAGGCGTAATAAGAAGGATATATAAAATCCCTCACTCTAAATCTTCATTTTTGTAAATGAGAAAATTCAGGCTAAAGTTTTTGAAGACTGCTGTTGGACTCATCTACAAGCAAAATAAATTGTTTTGGTTTTCTCTCTCTTTCAGTCATTTCTTGTCCTATCTCCACATTGACATGGATGCGAAATGTGTCGGCATTCAATAATAAATGTGCATGGCCATTACCTCACTGACAACCAAGGGGTACTATTCCCATATCTTTTGCATCTTTGCAATGGAGATTTTAATTGACCTCCAATTGTACAAGGCAACAGTATGAGGGGTGAGATGCAAAAACCACTGCTTCCAAGAAAGATGATTTGAGAAGATCAATGTTTTCTTCCTCAAGTTCTAAATAAAATCTGATCAATTTGATACTGCATATGTATATTTATTTATGCTTGCTTATATCCTGTGAGCAGTAATAAAAAAATCTATGAAGTAATTACTCATGAAATTAACATTTAGTTATTGAACCCAGGTACAAAACCAGATATATCCACATCCAGTTTTGGTGCAAAACCAGACATATTCTAAAATTGTTTAATTTCTTTTCTATCTTAATAGATCTTTGTTTTGTTTTCTAGCTTTGTTAATTTGGGTGTGTCCTTGAGACTATCAAAGGCCTTTAAAACCTCAATGGTGATACTGTTGTTCTCTCCATTACCTACGGTCGCCCGTTTTGAAAAACAGCATTCATGTGACTAAATACTTGTTCCTGATTGGTTTTCCTAGGATATGTCTAGTTTTGACCAAGAAACGATATCAAATTGTCGCTTTTTGAAAGTAATCACAATGTTTTGAGCCAGTTTTGAATTAAAATGATTTCATCATCAGAAGACTCTTTATTCCAATTCTGAGATGGTGAAAAAAGTGACAATATATCAAAATGGCGCATGGTGGGTTTTGCACCTCACCCCCTCATATAGAGACGGCTTCCAATAGGTACACCTCAAGAAGAATGTATATGAGAAGCAGAAACCAAACCAGCGTCAAACCAAGAAAGTCAACAACATGCTATGACCAAATGTTTACCTTGTTGGGGCTGCTGCCACTGGCTGTAATCCATCTGCTGCTGATGCTGCTGTTGTTGCTCCTGCTGGTTGCTATGGTCCACATGCTGCTGTTGTTGTTGATGCTGCTCTTCCTGTTGGTAGCCTTCCATGCCAGCGTAGCCCTGCTGACCACCTCCGTCCCGGCCCCTTCCTGCTGATAGGCGGTGGCCTGCTGGTCTGTCTGTATTTGCTCTTGTTGTTGTTGGTACTGGCGGGAGGGAAAAAAAGATATAGACAGAAATGAAGATGGATTTAGTCTGTATCCACACATGTGCAGGCTCACCTACTGTAAATCATTTACTCCCCCCCCCCCAGCAGGCCATTTCATTCAAAGTCCTTCTCAACTCCCTGGAAAACATATAGTACAGCAGACTATTAGGCACGTAATACTAACATCCTGACAAGATTATTATCTATCTATAACTGGATCTCAAGAGGAAAGCAGAGTGAAGTACCTTTCCTAAGAGTACAACGTTATGAAAAAACACCCTAGGCCAAAACAGAAACAAAACAAAAAAGCCCAACCATTGTACCTGCTGGTTGTAGGGATCAAATCCTGTCGATTCATACTGAAGCCGCTCCCATCACTTGGGCCTCTCCAGAGGCAAATTGGGTTGCTTCCCGGGCTGATACGGGGTCATCTCACGGCTGTCATTGCTGTTCCCACTGGCAGCATAGTTAAGAGCTGGAGTCTGGCTCCCAGAGGCAGGTAGAAGAGATCCATTCTGGGTTATTCACAACAAGAACAAAAGAGGAACATAAAGAAATTATGTCCTACAAATTCCATACGACAAAGGAGCCAATGACAAAGACACATCGCACATTCAAAAGGTCTCCTTGCTATCTAATGTTTTTAGGATGTGATGTATGTTTGTAAAGATTTAATCATATTATTTAAATGTTATCACAATGCTTGATGATTTGTAATCCATCTGTTTTGTAAAGTGCTTCTGAGCACCTTTTGGTGGTAGTTAGCACTATATAAATACTTATTATTATCCATGTTTCCATGGGGACTCTCCATCACCAAGGTAATCAAAGAGGTCATTAAGTACTTGGAGGCTTGAAAGGGATCTCTGTGAATTTGTCTCTTGGAAACTTACCTCATCCACCATACGCAGTGATCTCAGGGTAAATTAAGAGGAAACAGGAAGACGAAAGATAAGCGAGAGCATGAAAGGAAAGAAATGGGAGCTACCAGTAGCGTCCACCAATGGCCCACGATGTCTGTAAATAAACGTTAAAAAAAAATATATATCGTTAAGAAAAGGAAGGTGATGGAAGTCGAGGGTACGGGGATCCATTCCTTTACAAGTTTTTAGCACCGCAGTTTTCGATCCCTAGAGGGATCAAAGAGACCACAGCCACCACCAATCACTCACCTCATAAGCCAGGACCACGTTATGCAGCTGTTGCATCCACAAGGAATCTTCAGCGTCTTCCTGGACGTGCTGTCGTTGAGGATCAGCGTACTTGAGTTTAGTGGACAGCTGTTTAAAAAAAACACAGACAGATAAAGTTCAAAGTTCATACGTGTTGGTGCAATGGAAAAGGATGAAGAGGATCAGAGTGATGGATAAAGCAGGTTTTCATTGGTTTCATTGGCGTTTACGCCAGCCACTATATTATTATGTAGCGATGTCAAAGTGAATTGGATGGCAAGTGACAAAGTAAAAGACAGCTGTAAAAGAATGAAGGAAAAAAGTAGGACCTTGCAAAGAGGAAGAGGGAAGCCGTAAGATGGAGGGGAAGGAGAAGAAGAACAAGAACAGGAAGAACAAGAAGAGAAAGAAGAACAAAAACAGGAAGAAAAACGAGAACAAGAACGAAGAAAAAGATGATAAACACGACATGACTTCAAGAAAAGAGTGGAACATTACCTCATCCACGAAGTTTCACAAAGGACGGCTGGAAGTATGTGGGATACTGACAGATGGCTGCGGCAATCACCTCACAGTACATCAAAGCCTGGAAAGGCAAAAAGGAAATGGATTATTGCTTTAAACACAAAGACGAGTGGTTTTCACTCTACAGTTTTGTAAATTTTTATGGTGCTTTTTTCGTTTTTCTTTTCTTCACCTTTACTCATTTATACTTTTTGCAGATGAAGATGAAAACAACTTCAAAAATGATGCATCTTCTTGACCCTTCCAGAAATAAATCATTGTTGGAATGTACTAAGTCTTTACATCTGAACTACTGTAATGCAGTACCTATGTACTTTGAGCACACAGCAAAGTTTGTATAAACAAACTTATCAGTTATATTACATAAATGCCCAAGTCAAACCATATTGAATTAGGAATGCCAAAGTTAAAGTCAGGGTTCCTTGAATGTTACTATTTCTCTATTTTTAAAACCCTAACAGTGTGATAACGTTTGTATTTTCCAAGCACATATCAAAATTTGTAATCCAGATCTTTGAAAACAAAACTGTAAGGATGTAGGGTTTTTTGGGGTTTTTTCTCTCTCAAACTTCTTTCATAGAACAGCCTTTTTTGACCCATTGTAATATAATTTCAAATTCTTAAAAAACGACGCCACTTACCTCAATTGTCATTCCGTGATCCACTAGTTTGCATGCATATAGGTATTTGAATATCTGTTTCAAGAACAAAAAGAGAGATCGGAAAGTCCATTTAATAACCTCCAAAACTTACTTATTCTCTCTTCTAAAATAAAATAATCAAGTGCATTGAAATTAAATAAAATTACATTTGCATACCTAGAAGCAGTGTCTCCTTAGCCAAGTGTAAAAAGAGAAAGAAACTTGTTTCCTCCAAATTACAAATATTGAGTTGTCATTCAAGAATTTTCCCGTCAGGCAATGATGCATTTTCATAGAACAATTAATTGGGAGTAAAGGAAATTATTATTAAGGTAAAAGAATTTGTTTTCTTTCTTTCCTGTACAATGTGGAATCATTTTTTTAATTCACATAATCTCAGATTGCAAGGCTTTCAAAGTTCAAAGTTCAATAAAAAACAAATCTAAAGAGGTAAGACAATGACAGACCTGGAAATGCACCAAACAAAATGATGGGTTGTTGAGGCTTTGGGCATATTCATACACTTCTGTGCACTGAATCACTTCGGGACTAGCAAATTCTTCCAATGGTAAGCTGAAATTAAAGAACAAAATAAACCTTTAGATGTTTGCAATTAACATATCACACTTGACTCATGGGTCATGTCATTCTACGAAAACTGACGTTATCATCCGTATGCATGTACTTCCAATACTACCTCCCATCTCACCATTTATAGTTGTGAAATATTAATTTAACTCTTTAAGTCCACCAAGTTGCTGTCAGCGGGCTTTTGATTTTTTTTTTTTGAGGACACCAAACCGCTCCCAACGGCTCCTAGATCTAATGGTTTAAAAACACAAATCTAATAGTTCAAATCCGATGGGTACATCTTACCGTCACTTGAAAAAGAAAGTATTCTTGTTCTAACAGGTAAAAACGATGATGAATAACAAATTTTTCTATGCTTGAAGGTTAGAGAGAGGCATGTTTACACGTTTGAGGGCTTGTTTCAAACACTTTCAGTGAATGAGACAATGAAGGCATGATTTCGCCTCACGTTGTTGTACAAAGTGTCAAATCTGTTGAAAACGATGGATATTTACACTTTTTTTTTTTCACTGCATTTCATTGGATAATATATTGGACTCCATAAAACAATATGGAAATACAAGATTTTCGTCATTTCTTTTCTTTTTTTTTTTAGCAAGGTGAGTGTAAATTTTGCCCACATTTTATAACTTTTGTTTTGTTTTGAATTTTTGTTGACATGCAGATATTCTAATAGTATGAAAAAAGCAACATTTTCACAGACAAAACAAAAGAAAATTCAATTCCAAACGAAATGAGGTACAATATGTCAGGGTTTTAGCAGATATTTCACTTAGACTAATTGGCTTTTCAAATGTGGAGGTGAGCAAATTTATCAGGCTATATAAAATGGCTGTATCATTGGTGGAATTCAAGTGCAGACTGACACAAAGATTTAACTAAATAGCTATTCTGTGAGGGAGGCGGAGGGACGAGAGAGAGGAGAGAGAGGAGGTAAGCTTTACATGCCAGCAGCACCATGATGATTGTTTTTCATTTAACAGATTATCTTTAATATTTCAATGCTATTTGTTGACTTTTATTTGAAAGATCTGCAACTTGACTGTGAGAAATACGAAGAAAAAATGTTATTTATGGTTTGTTTCATTGAAATTTTGCTCATCAACCATACGTGGTGATCTCATGCAGGGGAAACAGCAAGATTGAAAGGACCTACCAGCATCCCCCACTAAATTGTTCATCGAAGAATGGCAAAAGGATACCGGAAAACTTCTGGTTTATAGGTGAGACACTGAACAAGGCTGCAAACCTAAGACTAGAAAACATCCAATAGCAGCCTAAGGGTGACTTTTTTGTTTCATTGAAATTTAAGCCACTCACCATATGTGGTGATCTCTTTCTTTCTTTATCAGCTCCCATTCTACCTTCCGGTGTATGGGTTTAGATGCCCGAAATGATCTTTCTCCAGGCTGCCCTGTCCTGACAGTTTCTGTTTCCTTCCGTGAAAGTTAAATTTCTTTGCGTTAATGTCTCTTTTATATCTTCTTCCCACTTTCTCCGAGGTCTGCCTTTTGGTCTTTTACCTTGAGTTTTGGCATACTTTCTTTCTTTCTTTCTTTATCAGTTCCCATTCTACATTCTGGAGTATGGGTTCTAGATGCCCGAAATGATCTTTCTCCAGGCTGCCCTGTCCTGACATTTTCTGTTTCCTTCCATGAAAGTTAAATTTCTTTGCTTTAATGCCTCTTTTATATCTTCTTCCCACTTTC
Organism: Doris montereyensis; assembly: GCA_037039925.1. Lineage (NCBI taxonomy): Eukaryota > Metazoa > Mollusca > Gastropoda > Nudibranchia > Dorididae > Doris > Doris montereyensis. Next base: position 206,030 of record JAXRKP010000493.1, read on the forward strand.
TCCGAGGTCTGCCTTTTGGTCTTTTACCTTGAGTTTTAGCACTGTATACTGATTTAGCTATTCTATTGTCATTCATTCTGTTAACATGCCTAAACCATCTCAATTCATTTCTTTCTATTTTAGTTTTTATGCTATCTGCTTTGGTTTGATCTCTTATTGTTGTGTTTCTGATTTTGTCTCTTTTAGTTTTCCCTACTCCTCTTCTTAGATATTTCATTTCGACTGCCTGCAATCTACTGTATTCCCTACTGTCTAAGGTTCAGGTTTCACTGCCATAGAGGAAAGTAGGACAATAAACCGTGTTGTATACTGCCAGCAACAGCAGCCCCTGCCAACCACCCACTCCCAAGGTGGCAACCCCACCACCTACCAAAGGGTACTGTTGGCTGGGCACTCACTTGCCACAACTTTTTAGATTGAAAAACCTAATAGCAGGAAAGCCGGACTGACCTCTCAAAGACAACGCTGGAACATGGTGGGAGAAAAGGACAAAAAAATCAGGTTTACTCACTAATGGTTAGCTCCTATCAGCACGATCTTCGACGATTTCTTCAGGTAGCTGCCAAATGAAACTTGAGCCATCAAGTAGCAGAAATGACTTGCATACAACAATCCTTTGGATGCTGCACGGGGACAAATAAATGGCTATTAACGACATATCTTCACTCTTAGGTAGTCAGATAGATAGATACATATATACATACATTCATACTAATATATGGTAGATACATGTATATAAAGCTTCTTTTACACCATTCGATTTTGCATTTTGCAGGAGTGCAACAGTTCAAAAGCTAATTGAGAAGATGCAAAATATTAATAAAAACTGATGAGAGTTAAAAGGATTCAACCTATATTTAAGAGGAGATGAATAGTGATATCACTGAGATCAAAATTTGAAGAATTCCATCTAAATTTAATAGTGAATCACAAAATTTCATTTTAAAGAATTCCCTCTAAATTCCAGAGTAGGGAAAAAGTGAACCACAAAAGCCAAATTTTAAAGTATTTAGTCTAAATTAAAGACTAGACAACTACTTGTATCACAAAAAACAAACTTTAAAGAACTCAATCTAATTCTCAAAGTAGAGATAAAGCTAATCACAGAAATCAAACTTTAATAAAGAATTTCATCTAATTTTTTCAAAGTAAAGATAAGAGCGAATCACAAAAATTTAGCTTTAAGGAATTTCATTTAAAGTCAAGAGTAGATAAACAGCAATATCACAAAGATAGAATTTGAAAGAATTCCACCTCAATTTGTTTTAAACATCATACAACCCTTTTCGCCTGCGTGGAATTAAGTCATATTAGCCTGCCTGAGATACCTACAGATGATTCAAATTCAGTTTCATTAAAACACGCCCACAAAGCCAAAAATAATAATAAAAAATAATAAAAGAATATTTGAAACAAAACAGGTTTTTAATTTTTTTTATGAATATCTCAAAAGTAACAAAAACGACTTTGGCCATTCAGGTAGCTAGCAGCTCGACGATGATGCAAAGAAAAGGCCAAATATTTACCAAGCGTGTCACCAAGGGTTGTGATGCTTTTAAGATCCAGCTGCAGCCGAGACGACTGATTCGACAGAATCATTGCCAAGTGAGGGCGCCAGTCACCCCATCTCTCATCCATCACCCCCTGCGTGACAACAAAACAATTGACAATCATAAGAGATTAATTGATTGATTCATTCATTCATTGAAATGTACTTCGTCTACCACATGCCTGCTTTGCTTGTTTGATTGAAACTAAACCTGTCCACCATATGCTGGTGATCTCAGGGTGAATTAAGAGGAAACTGCAAGATGAAAGTCATGTAAAAGTATGAAAAGAAAAAGTAGGACCTAACAGCAGAACACCCCCCCCCAAATCGCCCCCATTCATACTATCTGAGTTCAGTGGGTTCCTTAATGTAGTGCCTTAACTTCATTTCAACCTTTCTTATCAACAAGAGCTGCCGACTTACAAATAACACATTTTAATTTTTTTAAAAGAAGAAACACATGAAAAAAACAAAAAAAACATGCCAGGCAACGTATCGTCTTCATGTTTACACATACAAGTTAACCTCCAACTTATGATCGATTTCATAAAATGAGACACTGAAGTCAGAAATGAGAGAAGAAGAAAGCCAGACAACAACAATAACACAATGAATAAACAATAAAAGAGCATGAGACAAAGACGACCTACAGTGACGGAGGCTGGCGGCCGTCCAGACATGAGCTGGTACAAGGTCTGCAGCGGATCGTTCATCTTCATAGAACTGTTGGCAAATCTGTGCATGGAGTCAAACAGAACAAGATTTTGTTACACTACGCATCTATGAAGCATTCCATCACACCAAATACACAGCAATTACTGCCTAAATGCCTGCCGCCATAATACCTCTTTCTCCAAAAAATTTCTCATATAATATGCCTCTCTATGCCCGTTTGAAAACCAAAAAATTTTCCCATAAATACCTGTCCCCTCAATGGCACTTGCATGTACAATCTTCTCCAAATAATCATCAAGTATGTCCACAATGGATTAAAATTATTTTTCCATATTATACAATTAATATCCCATTGCTAATAGGGCTATTGATATCCGTCAACAATTTGCCATGGTAGCAGTAGCAGTAGGTAGGTAGGTAGCATTCTCACACAGGAGAGAGAGAGAGAGAGAGAGAGAGAGAGAGAGAGAGAGAAAGAGAGAGAGAGAGAGAGAGAGAGAGAGAGAGAGAGAGACAGAGAGACAGAGAAAAGACATGGCAGAGACACAAAACCTTGGTTTTGAGCAGACAGAGACACAGAGGAAACAGAGCACTCTAAGGCATCCTGAGAGACAGAGAAAAACATTTTGTCCATGAGAAAATTGTTTACGTTGAAGTCATGACTCTGGGACAAATAAAAGTATTGACATGATATAAAATGAGAGAAAGGTACAAACCAGTTTCTCATGATACAGAGCTTAAGGGGTGACTGATTTTTTATTGTACACCTAAGGACAAAAGTCGAGGGTTTAACTCCTCAGTGTCAAAAGAATGTATTGCTCCATGTCAGATTGATTCTATCCCCTGCAAGAATGATACATTTCAAAGGCATATATCTTTGCTATGCATTGATTTCCAATCCGCGGTCTATCAGTGCTTCCACTAAATTGAGAGCCAATGTATCAGCTGTGAGAATTTCCTTATGATTTTAGCAGTATAAATCTAGACAGACACATCAGTATCTGAGCAGAAAGAGAGATGGAAACTTGAGAGACAGCAATTGGCATTCTCAAAATTCATTGCATGAGGCATGAGTGATATGTACCAAACAGTTATTCTTTATGAGATCATCCTGAAAAACACTATTTCAAAATACAAGCAAACGGACCTGATCATAACACTGACGTTGGGTGCGAGTGTCCATTCTTGTGGCCAGGAAAAGGGCGTGGCCCCCACAGGTTGCTCTTCATGGCGCACTCTAAAAGCATCCTGCATTCAGAAATTTCATTAAAATAAAAATATGTCAGGGAATTTTTATTATTAATTGAAGAAAAACAAAAATTTTTTTTTTATTAATGAAGTTGATTGATAAAAAATCAATACAAAAAACTTCCATTTTTGTCCATGAGAAAATTTTAATTACGTTGAAGTCATGACTCTGGGACAAATAAAAATTGACATGATATAAAATGAACAGTGATGAAAAATTCGAAAGGTTTTTCCTTACTTATAAACTACCATTTTCTCATGATACAGAGCTTATTATTGATTTTTATAACTGTAGGTCCTGACTGATTTTTTATTGTACACCTAAGGACAAAAGTCGAGGGTTTAACTCTCCGAGTGTCAAAAAAACTTAGAATGTATTGCTCCATGTCAGATTGATTCTATCCCCTGCAAGAATGATACATTTCAAAGGCATATATCTTTGCTAAATATTGAGCGCTCAATCGGTCTATCAGTGCATTTCCACTAATTGTTCTATAAGCCAAACGCCAATGTATCAGCTGTGAGAATTTCCTTATGATTTTAGCAGTATAAATCTATGGAACAAAAATTATGAGGCAACGCCCACAACCGATACATCAGTATCTGGCATAGAAAAACGCATGTGGAAACACCGGATCAGCAATTGGCATTCTCACAGTTGAATTCATTCGCAAAGTGTGTGTCGCGTGCCTTCCTGCGTGATGGTGAGAGCATGATTCCAAGTGAATATGTAGTTTAAACAGTTATTCTTATGAGATCATCCTGAAATCAACACTATTTCAAACACTACAAGCAAACAATTGAGAAAACTGTGAAAGTTGGTGTAGTGTTATTACAGCCAACAAAAGCAAAACCGCATCAAAGAAAATTCATCTGACAAATAAGAAGACAAAGCAAGGTGAGTGAAACTTTAAGAAATGGTGTGAGATGTCTGTGGTTTAGTAGTATGCAATCTCAACTTGAGATGTAAAGTCAAGAGTTCAAATTCATGGTTTTGTTTGGCCAGGCAAGAAATGCCCAATCCCAGTTGTCAACCCTCACCTTGTCAAAAAATGACCAGTCGCCAGTCAGCATTGGATCGTATTATCCAGGTGAGAGAGAGAGAAAAAGAGTTAAAACACCAGAGAGATGAAAGAGAGAGACAGTCTTTCAGCAAGAGAGAGAAAGAGAGAGATTCACATTGATGAAGAGAGAGAGAGAGAGAGAGAGAGAGAGAGAGAGAGACAAGTCAGGAGAGAAGAGAGAGAGAGAGAGTTAGAAAGCCAAAGAGGTGCCTGGAGAGAGAACAGCACAGAGAGAGAAGATTGTGGAGAGTGAGAAGAGGAATGACAGACAGACAGACAGACAGATACAAGACAGACAGACAGACTCAAAGACAAAGAGAAAGAGAGATAGACAAAAAGATTGTCTAAACCAGAGAGATACAAAGAGAGTGAGACTGAGCAAAGAGACTTTAGGAGAGAGTCAGAGACTGACAGAAGCTAGAGAAAGCTACAGAGAGAGCCAATAATACTGCTCAGAAATGAGACAAGCAATATTAGCCACCATACACCATGGCTACTCAACTGATGACTGGCCACAGCAGAGTATTGAGGGAAAGAGAAAGAGAGCAACCATTAGAGGACATAAGAGGACTCCTCTTGACTATGAGAGAGAGCCCATTTACCAACGCCCTAACAGAGACCTCTAAAAAGATGTGAAAAGAAGGCCACCCAAAACCCAAGTGAAAGAGTCTGGAGGGAGAAAAGAGTTCAAGCCGAGAGCCGAGAGTCAATGTCTGTTGCAGGAATCCAAGCAGAGAGGGTTTGGCAGAGATGGGCTGAAATTTGGAAAAGAGAGAGCACCAACGCCTTGTCAAAAGTTCCATCGAAGCCCAAGAGAAGAAAGAGGAGAGATAGAAAAGAGAAGAGAGAAAAGAGAAAGAGCTGAGAGAGAGGTCCAGCTTATGGGCATTTTGAGAAGGTAAAACCATTTTACATTCAATAAAATGTGTTGTATCAAGGGATAGCTCAAAATGTCCTTTTTGGAGGTTTTTTTTTCTTGATTGTTCAACTGACATAAAAAATAACAAACAAAACTTTTTGCGAGCCGGAATTCGTAATCCGAGGTTGAATCAGAAAAATGAATTACTGAATAAAATTGTAAACATTTTATATGCACTTTCAAGGACCATAAAACTAAAAGTTTGATAGAATCCAAATTATGATTCTAATCATAACGTGTACCAATTTTGAGAAACATCCCAAAATAATTGATGAGATTTTACCCAGTTATAGGTCAGAGAAAGATCTTGTCAGTGTTAGTACAAAGTGTATAACTCATAACAGGATGCTCTACGGGTTTTCAATATGCTCCCAGAGAGTTAGGAAGGGCTTTGATTGAAATGGTATGCTGGGGGATAAATAATGTACAGTTGATGAGCCTGCACTTGTGCGGGGATACAGACTACAAATGCATCTTCATCTTTATGATATACTTCTAGGCTTGGGAGGGATTTAAACAAACAAAAAGTTATGCTCCTCTACCTTTTTCCTTCCATAGAGCAGCAAATGTCGGAAACGAGTGATCCAGTCCTCTCTCTGTCTACTGGGCGTGATAAGGGTGCGGTCTGTTGTTGTTTTCACAGCCGGAGAGTTCCTGGAGCTCCCATCCTCTTCCAGACTGTCTTCCGTCATGATCTCCATACCTTCAGCACTCTGCGACTGGTGGTCTCCTCTAGACTGTACTGGAAGGCTGACGGTTCGTGTCCTTCTAAAAGAAGCTCCGACAAGTCTGTGCCGACAACCACCTGATGATGAAATGAACACATCACATTTTTGCCTATTGCCATCATCCATCATTCCCCAGATATGCCATTCACTTCACCCTTGATATGGGACATTACGAAAGAAGAAGTACATATTATTGGATCAATCAATCAATTCGATGATCTTTAATCCATTAGAATGGAAATTATATTTGTGTTATCACATTTTCCGTTAGAAAAATAATAGTATACATCAATATATTCAAATTAAAGACAAATTTAATTTAAATTAATCATTAACGTATAGATTCTATGAGAAATATATAAAGATAAGAAAGGGATTAAAAGATAGTGCGGTGAAACACGGTGAAACAGCACACACAAACACCTACGCCATTTTTGTTTAATCAGAAGCTCCAAGAACTTCCAAATGAGTTGAGCCGATTCCCTGTTGACCATGTAGACATCTTCCATGCATGCCCTGGCCTTTTGCTGACACAGGTAAAGGATATCTTTCTTGTGTGTGTTGGTCCTGTTTGAGAAGACAGATTTAATTTTGGGGGGGGGGGGTTGTTACATCAATGAAAACAGAGGATCCCACGGCAGTTTTAAAAGACAATCACAGTGAAATTCCAAATCCATATGAGAGAAAAATTTGGTTAGAAAATCAGGGCGATTGGAGAAAAATGAGGAAAGTGACAATGAATAGTTCTGTTGAAGTTTAAATTTCAAATTCATGTGCTTTGTGCTTCAATAATGATATTGATGTCATTTGTCATCGGAATTTATATGAATTAAGAAAACGGTGCAAGTACTGATCCTCTTGAATACAGTATCCACCCTATCGAGACATTAACATCTATGGCGCGGCAACCAGATATTTCCATCCTGTCCTAACAAACCGTGTAGAGCGAAAGCCAGCTTATGTCATCTTCCTCCTGCAAACCGTATGCTGTGAAGGCCAGATATTTTCGTGTAAATGGGGGGTGCCCTCAACATGTGTCTCTTTTCATTGTATTTCCACTCATTGACTCAAGTTTAAAGCTTAAAACTAGAGATATTAGAGAAAACTGATGCTTGCTTCACTGAATAGTGAATTTTGGTAGAGTCCAAGTAGAAAGGAGATGTTAGGTTTCAAGGTGCGAAGAGTAGACCCTTCTGTTACAGAGAACGAAAGGAATTTATTGAAGTGAATTGTCTTGACCACCACTTTATACATTAAAATGGTATCTTCTGTAAAAAGCGTGAGCTTTGTGGTGTATTATTGACGCTAGTCTCTCATTTTACAGTAGAGTTGGCAGCTAGGTTAATCCAACATCAATATCATCATCACTAAAGCAAAAGTTCCCAGCAAAGATCTTTCATCCAACTTGACATGTGACTGTTCATGTCATCATGTACATTTGAATCAAAGCAATAGAAACCAGTACCTGGTTAGGGCCCTGGGAAGTGTTGCAGTTCCTCTGTTTCCCTGCAACTCTCAAGAACACTTTGCACATCTTGCAGTTCAACCATGGCCGGTTGTCCATCAGCAGGACGATTGGGTAACACCTTGACCAGCTGACCGTTGGGTCCAAAGCTTGCTCGCACATGAGGGTAGGAGTATTTGGGGGGAGTCATGCGCCCTTGCTCATATGCTGGTAGCAACAGGAAGAAAGCAGAGAAAAAGATTGACATATGAAATGGCCGGTAAGTTAAATAAGGCAATACTGACTCTGTAATTCTGCGACATGCATGGGCATCACTCACAAGTTGTCCCAAATCATGTCAGTCGTCAAAACACATCTACCCAAATCATGTCAACCCAAATCAAGTCTGTCCTAAAACATTTCTACCCAAATCCTATCAATCCTGAGACTCCCTACCCAAATCATGTCAGTCATGAAACACTTCCATCCAAATCATGTCAACCCAATTCAAGTCTGTCCTAGAACATTTTTACTCAAATCTTATCAATCCTGAAACACTTCTACCCAAATCATGTCAGTCCTAAAAACACTTTTATCCAAATATCAATCCTAAAACAATTCTACCCAAATGGCAAATCCCAACACTTCTACCCAAATGGCAAATCCCGTCAATCCTGAAACACTTCTACCCAAATCCTGTAAATCCTGAAACATTTTACCCAAATCCTGTCAACACAAATCATGTCAATCCTGAAATTTTTGTACCCACAATCCTTTCAACCCAATTCATGTCAATCCTGAAACACTTCTTCCCCAAATCATGTCAATCTAAAACATTTCTACTCAAATCTTGTAAATCCTGAAACATTTTTACCCAAATCCTGTTAATACAAATCATGTCAATCCTGAAAAATTTCTGCCCACAATCATGTCAACCCAAATCACATCAATATTGAAACACTTCTAACCAAATCCTGTCAATCCAAATCATGTCAATCCTGAAACACTTCTCCCAAATCATGTCAATCTAAAACATTTCTATCCAAATCTTGCCAATCCTGAATCACTTCTACCCAAATCATGCCAGTCTTAAGAAATGTCCTCAAGCCTACTGTTGCACTGCAACAGTCACTGTGCAGTTCGTGTATTTGTTTCATTGAAATTTGAAATTTATCCCGTCCACTGTAATATGCTGTGATCTCAGGGTGAATTAACAGGTTTGTTTGATTCTCTGAAATTTACCCCATCCACCATTGTGGTGATCTCGGGGGTGAATGAATAGGAAACAGCAAGATGAAAGATAAGTGAAAGAAGGAAAGGAAAGAAGTAGGACATACCAGCAGCATCTGACAACTGCCTGCAATTAAGAGGTAGTAGCAGCAAGACAAAAAAGATAAGTGAGAAAGTGCACGGAAAGAATTAGAAGTAGGATCTACAAGCAGCTCCCGTCAACAGCCCACGTTTGATGCACTTCAAAAGAAACAAGAAGAGCAAAAACGCTGGCAGACGTACCGGGGAATGAAAACAAAAGAAAAGGCTTACCCTGATTAACGGAATCCTCATACCCTGGATAAGCCCCGTATCCATAGTACGGATCATATCCATAGCCCTCATAGTAGCCATATCCATCATAAGCATATCCCGCGAATAGTAGTCGCGCCCGTAGTCCGCTCGGCTAGGTGGGCGTGAACCTCGACTGTAGTAGTCACTGAAACAACGAACAGCGCACATACGCAATTAAGGTGGGGACAATACAAAATTGTAATTCAACTTGGAGGATCATTGAATTTAATACCTTGTTTGGAATAGACAACATCATATATCTAACATGAACAATTTTCAAAGATCTTCTCAAACTTATGTGACTTTTATAACTAATGTATGGTGGGTTGTTTTGTTTTTTAAATATAAAAGTTTTCTTTTTTAAAACATGTATCTTTGGTATCTTTTTAAATTCAAATGTCATATCATATGTACAGACAATATGAGCTATTGATCATATCCATGATTTAATAATAAGAGAAGTAAAACAAACACAAAATCAACAAAACACCGAAGGAAGAGAAACTCAACCACCAGCACAAGAAAAACCATGAGAACTAGCACTGCTCAAAACATTCCAGAGTGAGCAGTCAGAAATGAGAAGAAAAAAACCTACCAAACAATGCTGGAACACAATGCAAAGCGATCACAGAAAAAGAAAAAAACCAAAATAAAATAAACCCAAAACAAATAAAAGGGAATTTCAAATTGACTAAAACCATGAAAACTGGCCTTTGGAGAAACAGACGGCTTTGATTTGATTCATTGAAACTTACCCCATCCATCATATGGGGTAATCTCAGGGTAAATTAAGAAGAAACAGCAAGATGAAAGATCAAAGGAAAGAAGTAGAACCTACTAGTGGTGCTCATCAACCACATCACCCCCCCAAAAAAAAACAACCTAAACATACAAGAATTACAAATTTTGCTAAGTGGACGTTTAAGAACAGCATCAAGGGGAATAGGAAATTCAAAAGGAGGAAAACAAAAAAAGACAAAAACAAAAACCAACTCCTGGTCCTAAACACAGGTACTCCGATTTCACACTTCACACTATGCATGGACCAAGAAAGATTCTCCTTCATGACACAAATCGATCTATGAATCCTAGTGACGAGCACTGTTTCAACAATAGTATCATGGACACACTACTACCAGTTGACACAGAAATCACCCTCCACCTGCCTGTGATCACAATCAGATCAATACAACATGCAAACAAAGGGGTGGTGACATACGTGTGAGGGAAAAGCTGGGGTGGCATGGGACGAGGCAAAAGCACATAGCAATGTGGGTGGTCTTGGAAAGCAATCATTTCAAAAGGGTAGAATGCAAAAGAAGGATTTATGCTACAACAGGAAGCGACTTGGGTTCATGCGCATGATGCAAATAGTGATCTTTATGGCAAAGGGTAGTAAATACAACGAAACACAGAATAAAATTGTCATTCAAAAGCATCATTTCCCTGTTTGACATGTTCAGCAAAAAAGAAAATAACAATTGTTTCAATTAACACAAATGACAAACGTTTCAATAACGTATTGACTAGTTTTTGCATCTTTCAGCTTCATTCAAACTTGATAACGTGATAAAACACACAAATACATACCAAAATTTAACTTTCAAACGAAATCCAACTGTTCAGATATCAGATGTTTTCATTTCTATTTTCTTTCTTACTATCCCATTTAAAGATTAACATTCTACTGTGCTTTATTTGTAACATATGCTTGTGGCTTACTTGTAACATATATCTGTGGTTTACTTGTAACATAATACGTCTGTGGGTTACTTGTAACATAATATGTTTATGAATTACTTGTGACATATGACTATGGGTTACTTGTGACATATATCTGTGGGTTACTTGTAACATAATACGTCTGTCGCTTACTTGTAACATAATACATCTGTGGATTACTGGTGACATATGTATATGGGTTACTTATAACATATGCCTGTGGGTTACTTGTGACATATGTCTATGGGTTACTTGTGATATATGTCTGTGGGCTACTTGTGACATATGCTTGTGGCATATTTGAATACTTGTAACATTTGTCTGTGATTTGCTTGTGACAAATACCTACGGTTTGCTTGTGACAAATGTGTGTGGTTTACTTGTGACAAATGCCTGTTGTTTGTTTGTGACAAATACATGTAGTTTGCTTGTAACAAATGCCTATGTTTTACTTGTGACAAATGTCGGTGGTTTGCTTCCTATGGTTCACTTGTGACAAATGCCTGTGGTTTACTTGTAACATATACCTGTGGTTCGCTTGTGGCTCACCATTGACAAATGCACGTGGCATACTTCTGACAAATGCCTGTGGTTTACTTGTAACATATACCTGTGGTTCGCTTGTGGCTCACCATTGACAAATGCACGTGGCATACTTCTGACAAATGCCTGTGGTTCGCTAGTGACAAATGCCTGTGGTTTACTTGTGACAAATGCCTATGGTTTGATTCTGACAAATGCCTGTGTTTTGCTTGTGACAAATGCCTGTGGTTGACTTGTAACATATGTCTAACAGAGTCTAATATAAGATGGTGCTTCTCATTTTTGTCTCATTAATTGTCATGTAAACCAGCGCCACAATTCTCTTTCCATCCACCATATTCTTCCATAATAAAAAAAGAAACAAAAAAGATGTTTAATAAAAAAAAAAAAAGACAATGCCTATGTTTCCACCACAACCAGGTCAATGCCAAAGATGAACTGTGACCGCATTTTAGAGTGACTGACTAGATATTCAGTTAGTTAGTCTCAAACTTTGCTTGGTTGAAGAAGAAAGAAATGGAAAAAAAAACCTAAACATCACAATGAGAACCCTCCAGTCTGAGTTGGTTTAATTTCAATTTACCTCACCCCGTCCACCATGCGCAGTGATCTCAGGGTGAATTAAGAGGAAACAACAAGATGAAAGAGGGAAGGAAAGGAGGACCTACCAGCAGCGTTTGCCAACTGCCCACCCTTCAGACTGGAGAATCAATGACATTGAGACACAAGACTGAAGTAAGCATTGAGCGGTGGGTTCAAATAGCAAAGACAGACCCGGGGTGGATTTTGTTTTATTGAAATTTCTCCCATTCACCATCATATGCGGTGATCGCAGAGTGAAATAAGAAAAAGAAACAGCAAGATAAAAGATAAGTGAAAGAGTGAAAGAAAAAAAGAAGGATCTACCAGTATCACCAGCCAACCGCCCACAGACCAGGACAGAACAGCAAGGCAAGATCAGGGTAGAAGAGCAAAACAAGACCAGGTAAGAAAGAGAGCAAGCCACAATATATCCATTCCCTCTTTGGTTGGTTCACCAGGTTATAATAGTTAATGTAATGTTTACAGGTGATATAATGGATCAGGAATGTCTATACCAGTGCGTTATGAATACCCACAGATTACACCAGCATCTCTGTTTTCTTTTGTGACGCCATTGTGAGCAGCAGCATACATCAAACCCTCATCTCTTCAAGCCCAACACTAACCGTACAAACAGATCACTAAAATGTCTTAATGGTGGTGCACGATTTGTATTCTAGACGTGGGCATGGATCTCCTACCCCTGAGAACGGTCTTCTCCTGGCGTGTTGCCCCGCGACTGACTGTGGCTTACTCCGGGAGTGTTGCCCCGCGACTGGCTGTGGGCGTGATCTACTCCAGGGTGTCCCCCCGTGACTGGCTGTGGCTGCGGCGGTTCACTCCCGGCGTGCTGCCCGCGACTGACTGTGGCTGCGGGAGCCGTTGCCTTCCAGACTGCGGCTACTGGGCCGACTCCGTGTTCCCTGTTACTCTGCTGTTGTCGTTGTTGCTCCTGCTGCTTTTGTTGTTGCTGCTGATGTTGTTGCTGGTAATAGTCAGCATGCCTAGACATGGCGGGTGGGGTTGGGGGAGGTGGTTAGCAAACAATCAAAACACAACATGCAGTGGATGGAATGCAATTTTCACATCAGGCAATGCACAACAGAGAATTGTGAAACGATCGTAAGAAAGAAGAAAAAAGCCATATTTTCATATGTCTAAATAACTGAAATGAATTTTGTCTCAGATGAATAGAAAAAATTAAACAAAAGAGCTTTAAAAAAAAAAAGAAGTAAATACATTTTTTTAAAGGGGGTTGTATTGAAAAATACTTTTCAAACCGTGGATACACTACGTTTACTCATTTTGGAAATAATTTGTTCACTTTTCTAGTGATTAATGCACTATTTTGTTTTCGTTTTTCATGAAAAAAATTTTGGGTTAAATTTTGATGAATTTAAAGGCACAAAATAAAGAAAAAACTTTCAAAATCACAACTAGATCAAGATACAAAAATAAACATTATGATTCCTATTGGCGTTTCACGTCGTGAGACAAAAGGTGTGTGCACAGCCTGATGGAAAGAGAAGTTCACAACATGGCCATATCAATTCATCACGTCACAAAATGACTTTTCCACATAACTACAAACAAAAAAGTGTGAGGCATCATGAAAACAGTACTAGGATGAAAGGTAACAAACAATGGCTACAAGAAAATGATATGGGTTCTATTTCGTATTCTAAATGGACTTAGGGCAGTTAAGTATGCTGAGATGCAAACAATCTTAAAGATGATGTCTGTCATCAAAAGACTAATTTGGAACTTGTAACACACAGAAGTTACTTTCTAAATTACATTGCTTTAATGGGCTTTTTTTCCAGTCAATAATTGCTGAACTTTTACCAACCAAATTGGCCTCAAATTACAGGCAGTTGTACAGTGTAATTAAACATCTTGAAATCTTCAAGTGATTTGACAAAAATAAGCTTTGAAGGCTTCATCTACTGGTGAAATATCAATTTTCAGCAATAATTCAACAGCTAGTCTATTGATAGCTTTTTGACTGAATCTGTTAAGAATTTTGAGGCATTAAGAAAAATAGCCAGCAAATTTACATCTAGATCTAGGTACAAAAACAAAAATTGCAAACTTTAATGAATTATAGCAGCATTACCTTTCATATACAATTCTTTGAAATAATGATCACTTTCAAGGACTCTGGCATGAAATTCCACCACCTCGAATTCTAGACTAAAAGTTTGGAAACACCGTTCATAGAAAAGCACCGATGAGAGAAAGGGAGACAAAACCTACTATAATTCACAAATGAAGAAAAATGTTATAATGAAAAACAACACTTTTGCAAGATGTCATGAAGCAAAACAAAGCAATGGATGAAAGGCATGGGTAAGATGAGAAACATCTAGAAAATGCTGATTTGGGTTAGGGCAAATTTGGTCTTGACGAAAGGAAAATGTAAACACATTGTAGGCTCACGTATGTCCATTCTGCCACTTATCATTAGATTTGCTTTATCCAATGGACAATAGAGACATCACTAGTTTTGCTACACTTAATGGGCAATCGAGGCGTCACTAGTTCTGCTAAACGTAATGGGCAATTGAGGCATCACTAATTTTGCTACACGTAATGAACAATTGAGGCGTGAATCGTTTTGCTACACTTAATGAGCAATTGAAACATCACTAGTTTTGCTACACTTAATGAGCAATTGAAACATCACTAGTTTTGCAACACTTAATGAGCAATTGAAACATCACTAGTTTTGCTACACTTAATTAATGAGCAATTGAGGCGTCATTAGTTTTGCTAAATGTAATGGGCAATTGAGGCATCACTAGTTTTGCTACAATTAAAGGGCAATTGAGCGTCACTAGTTTTGCTACTCTTAATGAGCAATTGAGGCGTCACTATTTTAGCTACACTTAATTAATGAGCAATTGAGGCATCACTAGTTTTGCTACAATTAAAGGGCAATTGAGGCGTCACTATTTTAGCTACACTTAATTAATGAGCAATTGAGGCATCACTAGTTTTGCTACAATTAAAGGGCAATTGAGCGTGCACTATTCTTGCTACATTTAATGGGTAATTGAGGCATCACTAGTTTTGCAACACTTAATGAGCAATTGAGGCGGTCACTAGTTTTTTGCTACACTTAATGAGCAATTGAGGCATCACTAGTTTTGCTACACTTAATGAGCAATTCGGGTGTTAAGGGGGAGGGGTTCTGGGAATGCCATTTTTGCAGAAAATGTGACTAATCTAGTATATCATACTAATGGATAGAGCAGGTCATTCCCGTCATAATGGTATCATAAAAGAAGCTCAGTATCGATTCTTTTGAATTTATATGAATTTTTAGAAACAATACAGGCCTATCTTTCAATACAGCTATTATACAATAAAAGCCAAAAATGTTATCTAAAGTACTGCAAGTTGGTACTCATTTTGATCGCATATAATGAACGCTATCCAAAACAACCTCATTTAAGGATTTATTATGAATATTGCCTTAGATCGGCCAGAAGTTACAGAACATATTCTGCGCACCTATTATTAAAAGGCACCATCTCAAAATGAGTAAAAAGGTGCTGGTGCACTTGAAACAGTGTCAATAAGAAGTAGTTGAGAGCCTCTCAAGGTTTTTGATGTTTCAAAGTATTATTCTACTCTTTTCTTAGATTTATGGGAGAAAAATGTATTCAAATAACAGAAAATAAGAGAAAAATACGAATATCTCAGAAAGTCATTTTTGGATCCTTTTTTTCTAACTTAGCTCGCACTTTTTATCCGATTGACTTGAAATTTGGTAAAACCTTGCTTTTGATGCATGGAATAAAAGCATGCATACGTTAGATGTTATTTTGTATACTTTCGAAAATGAATTTTTTAGTTGAATAAAATTGCTGTAAATTGTAAACATTTTATAGGCAACTTTTCAACACACCATAAAACTAAAAGTTTGATAGATTCGTCCAAACCCATGCATACTTTTGTTCTATAGATGTAAATGAAGTAGTGTACCAATTTTGAAACACATCCCAAAATAATTGGTACAGTTTTTACATTTTGAAAATCCAGTTATTTATAGCTTCATAAATGCAATATGGCGGCGTTGCCATGGCAACACCCAACAAAATTTCAGTTTCTCATATTTTCTTCTCTAATTTAGATACGTAGAACTCAAAAATCAAGGTCCTAGTTGGCTTGCTCTATAGGTTTTCAAAATGGCTTTCAGAACCCGCTCCTCCCCTTAATTAATGAGCAATTGAGGTGTCATTAGATTTGCTACACCTTGTGAACAATTGAAGCATTTCTAATTTTGCTACACATAACTAAAAATGAAAGCACCTCTAACTTTGCCACACTTAAAGAGCTATGTTTTTATTTATTTGTAATTTAACCAATCCACCATTTGTGGTGATCTCAGGGTGAATTAAGATGAAACAGCAGCAAAAATGAAAGGCATCATTAACTTTGCTACACTTAATGAAAAATGGAAGGGATACAATGCCTGAGTGAAATGGATTTACTGAAGAACTGTGACTTTTGTGAGTAACAAGAGGTCGTGATCTAGTGCCAATACCCTTTAATGGATGTTAGTATTCATTGAAAAATGAAATGTTGTACACATGCTGTATCCATGGAAAACAAATTATGTTCCTTTTCAAATCTTTTATTCTGAAGCTTTAACTCAAAGTACTTGGGTTATTGTTTGTGTTTGATTCTTTTTTTATTTCTGTCAAAATGGTTGTTATTCATATCTCTTTTTCAATACTATGAATCTTCTGTTTTAAAATCTGTATATGGGAGTGAATTCCCTGAGAGAGACTCAACCAATTCTGACGTTTCCATGAATACAATTGGTGAACGTAAGTAACAACATTCAACACATAAATATCTAGCCAAAATCTCAGATTTCGTAAAAATCTATAACAACGATGAAAAGAATGACACAATGCAAACGGTGAGCGAAATCATGCAAAACACAAACGAAAGCAACGAGCTGAACACTTACTTGGCGCCGTAATATTCTTCATAATAACCTCTGGAGTAGCGGGATTCCTTATCTTTGTAGTAACGGTGATAGCGATCTCGATCCTCATTGTAGTAATCAGGATGTCGCCCATAGCTGTCATAGTAGCCTGAAAAGGGAAAACCACAGTGCCGATTCTCAACAAATTTATTGTAACCAAGCAGAAAAAAGCTCATAGACACAAATTCATCACACATATACCACAAATACCTTTTGTCACTAAAGAGGCGTTGTAGTGAAACTGTAGTTGTGAGCTTGTAATCATGACGGCACTGGGTCAAACCCTTTTAGGAAAGGCACTTCACTCTACTCCCCTCACTTAACTCAGGTGTGAATGAGTACCCAGGTAAACGTAAAGAAAGATCTTGTCAAAGTCTTAGTACTAAGTGCGTAACAGGCTGGAATCCAATTTTTTTTTTTTACAAAATCATTTCAATTTTTGGTCATGCCACCAGAGCAACTCAAATAAAAGTAAAGGCTTGGTGATTACTTACGCCTACTGAACAAAGGAGACATCCCGTACTGTGAACAAGATGGAGGGGAACAAACCATGGGTATGTTGGGATGTCTGTAGGATAATATGAACATGGTGCTAGTTCTCATTGCACATTGAGAATTTACGCGAGATACAATTGTTATTTCAGAATTATGACACAGTAGTGACTGCCTAAATGCCCGGGGCTTGGGAAGCAGAAAAAACAGACATTCAGGCAGAAAACGGGCATTTAGGCAAAAGTAGGTCAGGGCAACAATTGGGAGAAGGGTTGAAAAATCGTCATTAGAGTCAATTTCATTCTACATTGCTCTTCTTTGTCATCTCTACAATCTACTGCCAACCCATTTAAGATTCACATCTTATGAACGCATGAAAATGACTATCACACTACCTCTGATATTATCCTAATTATTGTATAGGCTAAGTTAAATTCCTACAAGGTTATTATGGCCCATCCAGCCAGAACTTATCCTGGTTTCTATAGTGTTAAACACAACAGGACGTCTGACACAAATTTTTACTCCCATTCTAGTCCTTGTACTCATTTGCACCTGGGTCGAGTGGGGCAATGCATATTAAGTGTCTTTCCCAGGGAACACAACTTCAGACCTAGCTTTGCTCATGATCACAACTCTTGCAGCCTAAACACTCGGGCACTCACACTACAATTACTATTTAAAACTGCACAATAACGACAGAAAGGCCAGAGGGAAAAAAAAGCCCAAACTGGGATTCGAACTCGGGTCACCTGTGCAGTAGTCAGGACTTTCTACCAATTGAGCTATGGGACGCCCCATTGAGACAGTTCTAATACTTGATATTTCCCCCCCCCCCATTTCATTAGAACAATAACTTATTGATATTTACATGTGCAGCATATGCCGGTGATTTCAGGATAACTTGAAAGGACAAGTTAAAGGAACGAAAGTGAAGGAGTAGAACCTACCAGCAACGCTCACCAGCCAAAAATCATTACAAAAAGAACTACCAGGATTGTGAAAAATACATGACAACATTACTATATCTTTCTTATTACATCACTCCCTCTCCTGTACTTGTAACCATACCTCTGTTTCTATCCTTGGAATAGTAGTCAGCCTCTTTCTCATAATCTGTCCTTGACCTTGGACGATCAGTTTCCTGCCCTGAACGTGATGATGGTCGACTTCCCCTGGTTTCATCTGGAAATGAAAGAGTCAAAAATTGTACTGTTTGAACGTACAGTAAAAACAGCTTGAGAAGTTGCATGAAATTGATTGCTGAATCACTAAAACAGCTTGAAAACTTGCATGAAATTGACTGCTGAATCACTAAAACAGCTTGAGAAGTTGCATGAAATTGATTGCTGAATCACTAAAACAGCTTGAGAAGTTACATGAAATTGATTGCTGAATCACTAAAACAGCTTGAAAACCTGCATGAAATTGATTGCTGAATCACTAAAACAGCTTGAGAAGTTGCAGGAAATTGATTGCTGAATCACTAAAACAGCTTGAGAAGTTGCATGAAATTGATTGCTGAATCACTAAAACAGCTTGAGAAGTTGCATGAAATTGATTGCTGAATCACTATTACAGCTTGAGAAATTTCACATTGAATGCTGCATATAAAAAAAACCCAGCTTGTAGTGACATTGTAGCGAAACCGTAGTGATGTGAGTTTGTAACATCAATAACATTGGTTCAAAACCTATGGCTGGCCTCGGTGTTGTCTTCACGTCGTTGTACTCTTAGGAAAGGTACTTCGCTCTGCTTTTTCTCACTTGACTCAGGTGTGAATAAGTACCCAGCTATAAGTAGAGAAAGATCTTGTCCAAATGTTGACATGCTAGCCTGAAGCGCCTAACAGGCTGCCGTACTGTATGCTTTACAGAGTTGAGAAGGACTTAGAATGAAATGGTCTGATGGGGGGATGGATAAATGATGCAGTGGTGAGCCTGCACTTGTGTAGGGATACGGACCATAAATCCATCTTTATCTTTGTATCTTGAAAAGACATAAAAAAATTTAATTCCAATAAAAACCATACACAACAAATCACGAAGGTACGGCAAACGTTTTTATTTTCAAAAGTGTATTTATTTGGTGTTAAACTTTTGCTTGTTTGTTTCATTGAATTTACCCAATCCACCTACAAAGCGATTGTTGAGTGAATTGAGAGGAAACAGTGAGATGAGAGGCAATAGTCAAATAATGAAAAAGGAAGCAAGACACAGGAGCTACCTACAAATTTGTTTATTCGATGTGTTGCAAGTTTCCTTCTCCACCATATGCGGTGATTTTAAGAGTAAACAGCAAGATGAAAGACACTTGAAAGAAAGAAAAGAAGTACAAGCTACATAAATGCTAACCACCCAATGGAGAGATAAAGATGAATGTCATCAAGTACATCCACATCTCTTTTAAATCAATTAATGCAAACACAACTATCAAAGATAGATTTCAATCTATTAGTTAGTAAAAAAAAATAAAAGCATTTTGAAACTTTTGTCTTTCATACCTTGTCGGGATCGAGGTCTGTCGTATCTCTCGTCATAGTAACCGTAACCATAATCACGATAATAGTTGCGATTTCGGCGTTGACCTTCTTCGCGATAATTATCGTTTCGACTAGAGGGCTGATCAGCGCGACTGCTTGGTCTATCATAGTTTCTGTCGCGATTGTTGGGGTAGTCAGAGCGGCTGCTTGGTCTATCCATGTCCCTTGCGGATCTGGGCGGTTCTCTGCTTCCTCTGTAACTTCTGTCCCTGACACGAAGAGAAGGAAACAAGAATATCATACATAGACCATTTCGTCTTCAAAGGCAAGCAAAGATGAAGTAAGTAAAGGTGAGAAAAAGCAAAACATAGCACTTAACAGTATTCATTCCCGCCGTGGATTTCAGGATTCTCTCTAACCATGACAAGCGGGCCGATTGGGCAAAAAGAAAGCAATGACATTTAACAGGCAAACAAACGTTTCTTTCAACATGCTTTTAAATCCAGAATAAACATAAAATCTTAAAATAAGCAAGAAAATTTGTTATTATTTTTTACCTGGAATCTGCATCTATTTCATCCAGAGAATCAAAAGAATGATTTGCATCATCTCTCTCTCGAGGTCGTTCGCTCCCCTTGTCCCTGTCTCTGCGGTCAGAATATCGACTACGAGACTATAAAAAAAATAGAAAAGAATAGTAAGATTAATATCCTTTGTAAAATTAAATCAGTTAATCCAATAATTCAAATAGCTCGATATGTTTTTTTTACATTATATATATAATAAAGTATAAAGTACATGTAATCATGCTTAATCTGAATGACTGATTTTCTTCATTTTAAATATGAAAGTAGACTGAACGTTGCTGTGAAACTGGCAAAGTAAAGTTCCTTCAAGGCCATTACAGCCCATAGAGCCGGCACTTTTCTCAGTTTCAATAGCGTTAAGCAGAAAAAGTGATAATAATCACCTCCTGGCCAGGACGCTAATCTGATGCAGATCTTTACTCCCAAGGTAGTGCATGCAACTATTTTTACTCGGGAAGAGTGGGACAAATGCATGTTTAGTGTCTTTCCCAATAAATACGTCAGACCTAGCTTTGCTTTGTCTTTGTTCCTGTAAGTCTTTAACTTTAATATTATTTAATATCATTCTAAAGCGTTGTGTGCAAATGGTTTTAAAAGAGTGTCAAAGTATTCACTTGCTATGGCCACAAAGCATACAGATAGCGCAGCTTAATGACAGCAGGCTGATAGGAAACCAGTGTCTTTCCTTAACAAAGACATGAAACATTGAAGCCCATAGGAACAAACACAAGACAAATACAGAGGAAAAGACACAAAAAATTTTGGGTATCAAAAGAATCGAACCTGCTACCTCTGCATTGGCACCCATCACCTCGCCATGAAAAGAGTATGTATTACCAACCAAGCTACTAACTACATTCGTCTTTAGTGTCTTTCCTGACAGTATCAAGCCAGAATTAAGATTTCATGGTTTTGATTGATTGATTGAAATTTACCTCGTCCATCATAATCATATGCAGCAATTTCAGGACAGAAAGATAGGTAGGACAAACGTGAGAATATAGTGACAATACTACAATGAAATCTTAACAAATATGAAAATACCCCCTTCTAAACAAGAAATATTTAGAAAGTACAAATACTGAATTGTTTTGTATAAAAAAACTCAGCTTTTCCTCTTTTTTTTTTTTTTGCAAGAGGAAATCCATCCCCAGATCAAAGATTTGGATGTAATGATACCAAGGAATCCGCGGGATTACAATCCATGTATATATACATTCGCACATGTCCAGAATATCCTGATTTCTTGTCCAACGTTTTCACCGTTCGTGACGTTGTGCCACTGTCAGTTTCATATCACACGTGCAATTCAAAGTCGTCCCATTCCTAAAAGTATCACTGTGTTATTGTTATCACAGGCTCAATGTTACATGTGTATCAGATATCAGTGTATCAGGAGCCCAGTTAGCTTGATTGGTAGCGCACTCTCTTTTCATGGCTGGCAATAGGTGCTGATGAGGTCATGAATTTAATCTCATATGGTGCCCAAAAATCTTTTTCTGTATTCCTTTGAATTTGTCTTGTCTTTGTTCCTATGAGCCTATAACTTTAATATTATTTAATATCATTCATGTGTATCAGAGCGTTGGGTGCAAATGGCTTTAAACAAAGTGTCAAAGTATTCACTTGTTATGGCCACAAAGCATACACAGATAGCGCAGCTTGATGACAGTAGGCTATAAATATAGGTGAAAACGACAATAAGTGACAACTCCACCAATAAAGACGGAACAAAAACATGTGACGTTTTTCAGGTGTAACCCTTCGTCAAACAACAAACATGTGACGTTTCAGGTGTAACCCTTCGTCAAACAACAAACATGTGACGTTTCAGGTGTAACCTTCACAAACAACAAACATGTGACGTTTCAGGTGTAACCTTCACAAACAACAAACATGTGACGTTTCAGGTGTAACCCTTCGCCAAACAACAAACAAGAAGTGCCAATATCTAGAATCTAGATCCAAGCACTAAAATTAAGGCATCACACAATTTCTCATTTATTGTCTGACGAAGGGTTATACCCAAATCGTCACGTGTTTGTTCTGTCTTTATTGGTGGAGTTGTCACTTATTGTCATTTTTCGACTCCACTGTGGCTCCTTTGTGTTATTGCTATAAATATACTAACAATAGACAGGGATGTTCGTCATGCCCCATTATAACAGACATGGATACACATACACAGAAAATAATAATTTTATTAACAAAACACACACACAAAAAGTAGGCTGTTTGCCGCACCCTATACAAACCTGTTTACAACGTTTAACTTGAATACCGCCGTACACTGACAAACACATGAAGGAAAGTATAAAAATAACAAAAAAACATAAAGCCCTTGTCATGGGTGACAGCGATTTTTTAGCCGCACCTGATCATCATAATCCTTCTTGGCTCTGCCCTTATCTGATATTGATGAAGAAGAACTTGATTTCTTCATGTCGGAGTTTGTAACAACATCCGAGGTGGCAGTTGCCGCCGCAGACGATGAATAAGGATTGAGGGCTGGAATGATTAGAGGCATGGCTGGTGCTAGCAAAATGTTTGATGATGACGGATTGTCAGAGTTTTCCCACAATGTCGTCAGCTGGAGACACAGTATTCTGACTAACTCGATGGACGGGGTGAAATGCTGACTGGTGCCGTCGTTGGGAGGAAAGAGACACTTCATCGGAAGTCTTTTTGGCAGAATCGGTGAATGGCAATCCAGAAGACTTTTATGAGACTGTTCTCTCGTTGGTGGAGCCCCATCATCTGATGTTAATTTCAGTTTCGACGGCAGAGCTGATATAGATTTTGCTTTGGTGCCTCCGAAAGTTGGGAGCAGAATCAGAGCGGTTTGCTTTCCTTAGAACAGGAACTGCCGTTGATGCACTGGCAGAGGGTGATCGAGAAAGAGCAGAAGAATGTGAATGCCCTCCATGGCGGAAAGGGTTTTCTCCACCTTCAGAAATGCCAGAGGTCTGTGGTATAGATGCTGGGGGTGCCATTGAAGAAAATGCTGATGTCTGTGGTGTAGATTCACAGAAGAAGAGGACGCCTGTGAGTTTATCTCCCTGGGGTCAGGGACTGGTCCTGATGTGATGACAGTACTGGATGGCTCTGAGGAACATTTTCACTCAAGCAACAGAAGACTGAGGTATACTCCTGTCCATACCTCCATCTTTGATTTCTCCAACGGATCCATCATTGTGATTGTCAGGCTGTGATGAGTAGACGTTGACGTTGTTATCTAAAGAGTTACTACGACTATGAGACATTTGAGACTGGGAGGGTACTATCTCCCAATCAGTTAGTCCGGAAGATCCCAGACGCGCCAGAGCCCCCTGACTCGGCTGACTCGGAAGGCCCTAGGTCGGGTGACGCTGACCTGAGCTCTGTGTCCAACGGCAAATTTGTAGTTTGGGCGATGGAGAAAACTGAAGGTTCAGCATTACTAACCGGAGGCTGTGGTGTCCCTTCACCATGATTTTCCCTCGCGCTCCGATTAGCGATATCTACATTTTCCATCCTTTGCACCAATTCCTGCAAATTTTGAAGATGTTCTCTGCCATCATCCTCTGCAGATAGGTTTAAAGTGGACAAGCTTGCGTTACTTATTTCAGAATTCATTCTACCAAATGATTTATCAACATTTAAAAGATTTCCCTGGTTGGTAAGTGGTTCTGAGTTGTGAGAGTCTGAAAGATGTCCCAGTCTTGATGGTCTGGATGTATCAGTAGATACATCACCGTCATCATCTCCACGCCCGAAAAAACCTGCAACTGTACCATCACCATCATTATCTCTGTAAACGTCTATGGTTGGAGCTGCTGCTGAAGATGGCTGCACACTTTGACTAGGGGTACTCCATAATCAAATTGCAGGGAATTTCCTGCACCACTTGTATTAGCACTTGAGGATGATCCTTCAGACTGATCTAAATTGGCTACTTCTTGATATTGATAATTAGAGGTTTCTGCACTGGAAACATTATTTTCCCCCATAGCACTAATTTCAGGTCTGACGGCAGCAGTGTGTTGATTCTGAGTTGGATCTGTGGCATTGCCCAGCCACGGTCCGCTATCCACAAAACTTGATGGATCATAAGCTTCGTGAGGGATAGATGGCTGATCGTAGTAAACTTGCGACTGACCACCATCAGTGAAAGACTGGACCTCTTGAGGGACATGACCCTGTTCGGGGTGACTAAGAGGTTGACCGTGACCGCTACTGAGATCTTGCTGCTCAGTGACTAGCTCCGGGCTGCACGGGGTTTCCCCACTATCGCAGACGAATAAGGTTGCCCATAGTAAGCCTGATTGGGTTGGGCACCCCACTTTGATTTTGGTACATTTGGTTTGGTTGGGCGTATCGTCCGTGCAGCCCCGTCCCATGATGAATCCCATGCGTTGCTGTACTGTCCGCCACTATAAGACACATTTGCATTACCATCGGAGGTGCCCTGATGGTACTGAGTAGCTACAGCTTGACTTTGGGAATTATTCACAAATTGTTCAGGTTGTGACTGGGATGACGGCTGTTGTGGTGGTTGCTGTACTTGATCATGTCCCATTGTATTAGCTCCCTGCCCATTCCAGTCCTCCCAGCTTCCCCAGTTTGACCAGCTTGACTGAGTTGGGGCACGGAAGGTGCGGCCTGCGCACTGGTTCCCCAATCATTTTGTGGCTGAGGCTGCTGAAAATTAGCCCCACCGGGGTTTTGTTGTCCGACACCTTGCGGCTGCTTTGAGACAGCAGGATCTGGCACACCGGCAGCCGGATTTTGAAATTGAGTTGGGTCAAAAGTTTCACTTGGCCTACTTGTCCTGGGTGCTGTGCTTGTTGGAACTGTGGGTTGTTCCAAGAGTTATTCATCATCCTGAAATAAAATTTTAAGATAGATGGACTTAAGTTGAAAAGAAATCACTCTTTATATATATGTCCTCTAAATGATGGAAAGAGAATTGTTAGCGTTAAATCGAGTGTGTATTGTTATTTTTATGAGTCTCACCTCATGATCGGGTTCTAAGGCAGATTGGGCTGTAACTAGCGGGTTCTTAAAAGGGTAGCTTTTTATTTATATAAGAAAAATTGTTGTACCGAAATAGCCGGTTCTTAGGCCGACACCCTGTACTAGGCCTGCACACTACTCGAACTCAAGCCGTTGTGTTCGAATCCTACTACGGTTTAAAGACCAGAGGTGATGAACACCAACTTCCGAACCCCGTCTTGATACATACCTACTTTGTAACTACTTCGCCTTGACAAGTAATGACGAGACGAGACCAGACTGAAAGTGAGGGGCACTAACGATGTGTCACGCTGTTGCACTGGCAGTGCAGTAAGACCATGAGTGAGGCACATCAATAGACATGACAGTGGTGATTGCAGGTAAACTCCGCCCTCTCCTTCTGCGACAGCAGTTTTTACTAGTCTCTCACTGGATCTGTCATTTATCGCTGTTCTATTACTCGTTGATAGTGTTCAGTACAAGAGACCAGAGAAGATGGTAGTTGGTATCAAAGAGTAATAGAACAGTGAGTCTTGCCCAGGCCTACCCTGTACGATGTACAGGCCTAGTATTTGTTCATTAGAATCTAACCTGTCCATCATAATATACAAATGATCTCAGGGTGAACTAAAAAAAAAGCAGCAGCATTGAGCAGGGTTCTCATTCATTTTCAAAACAAAAACAAATTTACTAAGAGGTTTAGATCACAAATGCGAACAACAAAATTATAATTTGATTTTTCCGTCTCAATCTTTGAAATAAAATCAGTTGAACTCCAGTCAATGCAGCCACAGCTTGATGTCATTGACAAAGAAAGGTGTTGGCTTAAAATCAGTTTCTCAATCCAGCAATATTTATAGCTCTCATACATTAGAATTTTCAAGAGAATAGATTCCAATTGAAATTACTGCTACCCATCTTGAAAGCATAGCATCAATGGCAGTGTGAAGCTAAACAGGTGATAATAATCACCTCCTGGCTAGGACGCTAGTCTGATGCAGGTTTTTACTCCCAAGCTAGTGCTTGTAAGATGCATGCATGTGAAAGTGTCTTTCCCAAGGAACACAACGTCGGACCTGGCCTTGCTAGGGTTCGAACTCAGGACCTCATGATCCCCAGTCTGGCATCCTAACCGCTCGGCTGCCGACACCACTTTATATAAATGTACAGTAACTATGTGGCAATAATAAAGAGAAGCAATGGGAGCAAAAAAATACAAGATTTCTCTCTAAAAAAATTAACACAATTGTGCAGGTTCTGCACCTACGTGCACTGTCTGCAAGCTACAAATATACTGATGTAGATTAACTATGCCCAACTCCAACTTATCTCCTCTTCAGAAAGATGAACTGATAATATTATTTACCCCACCCCCTCTCACTAATGTCGTTTTTGTATGGTGCAGAACGTAATACTAAAAAGTTGAAGCACAAGTCTCTAGGCCTGGTAAATGAAGGCATACTGTACTTGTCCATTATTTAGATACATTGTTAGGCTTATTTGGCATGTTATCTTAAACCAATCATCTGGTCAAACTTGATCATGGAAAAAATCAACACTCATTGAATGTATTGAAGTCAATATAACTTTCAAAACGGGCTGAGCTAGTTTTACTTTGGAACCTGGTATGGTGAATGACAGGTTTTTCACACTGTTGCTGCTGAGAATGCAGCAACACATCCACACATAGATTGTATATAGCTCTATACAAGTGATGCATTTAATATTTGAATCTTACAAGTAAGCTTTTCAGCTTTTAATGTTGAAATTGCCCAGCCCTCCTTCAGGAACCACAGGCTACACACACTGACACAATCAGTCAGTATCATCACTAAAACTCTTGATCCTCTCTTTTGTGTAGATTTAAGAATAGATCTAGATCTAGTCAAACAACAGGAAATAGCAAAATTATATGAGACAATCAGTTTGATTGAGAGCAGATTTTTTTCCACAAGCTGGGCACAGCAACGTTGCAAATCATTCGTCACATAGTTGTTAAAACACTGATGTATGACTGAGACTGTGTAGGCCTAGAATTCTAGTCAACTCAAAGTGATCTAAGCATGAAGCTACAAAGTCAAATGAAGTGAATCATACCTTTTAACGATGTTCAGCACCAAGGTACCAATATGATGGCAAAATTATGGTCGGGCCGAACCCTTCTGTCATACATAAATCGATCTGCTTCTCAAATTTGACACTGTTATGAGATAGCAGATGTATTGACAACTAGAGTAACAGGAAAACACCACTCCCGGAATCCATGCTCTGTTTGATTACGTGTGACAGGCAAGTAAAAACTTCGAAACTAAGCAAGAGGAACAAAGCTTACTTGAAGTAATATACGATAAATTTAAACTTTCCACGATATTTAATAGCTACAAACAAAGATTTAATAGCATTTGTTTTTCTTTTACGTCGTTTATGAGTTCCAAAATAATGCAACCCAAAGCAATCAGCTTTTGATCCAGTAAATTTATTTTCATCATAAATGAGTGCTTCACAGTCAAGAGAATCGTTGTCGTCGCTGTCTGCTAGCTTGTCAACTGAGTCCACAAGCCGTGTTAGCCCTTGCATGAGTATCATGAAAACCAAGAGCCTGAAAACGCAGATGTGTAAATTCAGTCACCAGGCCCTTTCAAGAACATAAATCAAATTGTCGGACCAGTTCAATATTCTTTTAACTCCTAAAGGAAAAGGTATCAGGAGTTTAAAATCATTTCAGCGTTATTTTTTGTTTCAT
Organism: Doris montereyensis; assembly: GCA_037039925.1. Lineage (NCBI taxonomy): Eukaryota > Metazoa > Mollusca > Gastropoda > Nudibranchia > Dorididae > Doris > Doris montereyensis. Next base: position 234,368 of record JAXRKP010000493.1, read on the forward strand.
GCTCTCACTTTACTAAATTTACTTTAGTTACTGACACTAGAACTAGATCTACTCTAGATCTAGATCTAGATCTGAAGATCTACTTTGAATCTAAATGTCAGGGACGTAGGGTGAAGTCAGATTTCAGGTAATCAGACAATGTTCATCCGTTCTGAAAGCATATATGTGCTACACATTGGAATAGAATATAAAAATGCAAATGCTCTGTTGGCACTGGTTTTTTTTTAAAGTTTAATAAAAGCAACGACAATGTTATTCTCTTGCATGATCATTGAATGAGATAAAAACAGGGAAAATTTGAGTGATCAAAAGCACCTTATTAGCTTCTAATAATTATAAATCTAAAACTAGTCTAGGTTTAGATCTAGAAGTGGCACATTGAACTAGATCTAGAGTTTTAAGATCTAATATCCAGCTCTGGATCTAAAATGCAGTCACCATCCCAACATTAACAAATACGATGAGAGCCATGAGTGGCATTTCGGCATCTAGAACCTAGATCTAAATCAGGCATAGATATCTAGTCTAGAGATATCTAGATCTAGGTTAGACAAGTTGTATTGTTGGAAATAACAGAGCCACCAACAAAGTGAAATGCCTTTAAACCTGCATTGTCTTGGCCCATCAAATAAAAAGCTTGGCAAAGTCCTCCAAGTCCTTTGATACCAATTTTTTTTATTGTAGTCCAGTTTTCTATTACCAGGCAATATCTTAAGTTATGAACTGTGTACAATGCCTGCCACCTGCAGGATGCCATGTTTCATTAACTGCTATATATGATGGATTGTTAACCTGCCGGCTAACGTCAGTATCGATCGATAATCTCGTTTCCGCTGTGTACGAGGCTTTCGCACGTGGCACTGATAGTTTTCTCACCCCGCTGACAAGGCTGCGCTTGACCACAATGTATCTGTAATTATTGTGATTGGTTTTGATCTTCGTTGAGTAAGGTGCTTGCTCTCTCCTACCCTTTTCAATGTCTTCCTAGAAAAAATTATGACAGACGCACTGACGGCCACCAAGGAACAGTGAGTATTGGTGGAAGAACAATCACAAACCTGCGCTTCGCAGATGATATTGACGGACTCGCAGGCACAGAGCAAGAACTGAATAATCTGGTCATAAGACTAGATACATCTTCCGCAGCATACGGCATGAAAATCAGTACAAGCAAGACAAAACTGATGACCAACAGTGACACTGGAATCCATACTGACATCATCGCCAACAGAGAGAAGCTTGAAACTATGCACAAGTTTAAATATCTGGGAACAATACTGTCGGACGAAGGATCAAAACCTGAAGTATTATCAAGGAGTGCAATGACAACATCCACATCAGCCAAGATGGGAACCGTCTGGAAAGACAACAGTGTCTCCTTTAGCTCAAAATTAAAACTTATACGCTCCCTTGTTCACTCAGTGTTTCTTTACGCCTGCGAAACATGGACACTAACTGCAGATATAGAGAAGAGAATACAGGCAACAGAAATGAGGTACTTTAGAAGACTGCTTGGTATTTCTCACAAAGACCATATCAACAATGAAGAAGTCAGAGACAGAATAAGACAAACCATTGGTCCTTACGAAGACCTCCTCACCAATGTCAAAAGGGGCAAAATGAAATGGTTTGGACACTTGGTGAGAGAAGGAGGGCTTCCAAAAACCGTGCTTCAAGGAACTGTCAGAGGAGGTAGGAGAAGAGGCAGACAAAAGAAGATATGGGAGGACAATATCACTGAATGGACGGGCGTGAAGCTAAGTGAGCTGATAAGACGGGCGGAGGACAGGAAGGAGTGGAGAAAACTGGTTATTCGGTCATCGGTAGCGCCCCAGCGGCCTCCGCCATGAGACAGATAGAAGAAGAAGAGAAAGGTGACATAGCGGGCAATTCATTTTGTTACTGTTATTGTCATCGTGTTTGTATTGCATTGTTTACTAACAATAACATCTAATGCAGCCTGCTTTTATTAAAATGAAAAGGAATAATACTGCCGTTGGCCCATTACTAATGAACAGGAATATGAAAGGTATAATACTAATAGATAGAAAACGGGTCAGGACCGAGAAATCTTCAGTGTGTCCAATTTTCATAAGCAACAAGGAGACATAGAAACAAGTAAACACTACACAATGCTGGACGAAACTAATACTAATAGAGCCATTGGTGCAACGACCCATCGTGCAATGTTCATCAACAGCAAGCCTCATAACAACAATAAACAAAAGAAAGAAGAAAACGAAATACAACTGCCATAAGAGAAAGGAGGAAGGGATAGAAAAGGAGAGAGAAAGAGGAAAGGAAACAGAAAGGAGACATAAAGAGAACGAGGAAGATAAATAAAGACTAATAGATAGGACAGAGAAAATGAGAGAGATGAGGTAACATGTGGAGGGGGGGGGGCAGGCACGTTGTTGCATGATCATTCAATAATAGCGTGGCTGGCTGTGTCGAATTTTATGTTGTAGAGTTTCATTGAACAACATTTATCCTTACTTCTGAAGGAATCTTTTTCATTCTCACATCTGAATAAAATGATGGAACTATAATACTAAAGGAAATATCCAACCGCCTTTCGCTAATCCCATGACCAAGCCCAATGTGCATAGGTAACACATTCCCATGATGAGAGAAACAGGTCCCTCGGTTTTGCTTTCACAAGTATGTATCGCCCAGCTGCGGCAACACGCTCTATCCTAGACCTAATACCTCTCCTCAGTTACATGCTTCCCATCCTTTTGAAAACTCCCTCCCTCCCCTATGTGTATCACTAGTATCACCTTCTCTTCTCCTTTACAATGACATGAGTGACCATCATTTTGTATTCTTGGCTGTTCCCTTCCTACAGTTCAATAGTAATCCACCTCCTCCCAAACAGATCCCACCCCTTATGCAATCCAGTGGCTTTTCACATCTTCCCCCACTTCTGGATATAAGTCTCCTCCTTCATCCTTTCTATACATTATGAAGATAGACTGGTAGTTTCTAATGTCTATACACTTCAAATAGCCGCTCTTCCTCTTATCCAGATACCACATGTCATCATGACCATGTGAAATGGACCTGTTTTAGAGATCAAAGTTCCTTTGTTGCTGGTCGCTGAACTCATATGACAGCTTCAATTTTCCTTTGTACTTTCAACACTCCAACCTCTTCGTTCTTGTGTGAAAAAGAAGTGGAAATGTATTTTGACATATGTGACGTTTGACAATATAACCATCAACACAATGCTCCCCTGATTGGTTAACCCTGAACATGGTTTCTTTCTATTGACTCAAGGTCACGCCCTCCATTCAGGCTGACCATAGGTGTGCAATGTGATTGGCCACTGATATCTTTTATTTATATCAATCACTATTTCTTGCTTGTGGGTGAGCTTCTTACTAAAGTAATTGACATCTGTCCAGAAGTTGCGTCGGTCATACGAAGATTAGAGTCTTTGGTTGTGTCTTCTTTGCAGAGGGTCCACAGCCTGCTTTTGAGATAGAGCTCCTGTGTGTTGTATCTCTTTATAAGAAATATATCGAGTGTGTGTTAGACTTGGAAATGAACTATCACTTTTACCCCTTTAGAATAATAGACCTTCTTTGTTTGGCGTGGCATGGCTTGATCAGCGTAATTGGTCAGAATAGAGGCATTCCCAAAACCCGTCTTTGGGTACACTGCAGTGCAGTTATACCTGACCCACCACTAACACTTTGTCTTGCTGGAAGGTTGGGAGTAATGCAAATGTACGGGACCCGCCATTAGCGTAGGTATGCTTAGAGTAACCAACGGCATGCAAAGATACGGGACCTGCCTGAAACGGGTTAAAGTCCCTAATTAGGTCAACATACATTCTTATACAACGGACTGTTCTACTCATCGAAGCGCTTGATTCAAAGGGGCTCTGTAATTGGTTTGAGCAATAGAAATGGATAAGTAGATATTTTGTTTAAAATGTCGATTTCCTGAATAAGGTTTTGTTTCTTAGATGCTAGGATGGCCAAAAGTATAGTGTTGCATTTTTAAAAATTGCTAGAGTGGTGTACATGTGAGATGTACACTGTACCTGTAATTTATTATCACACTGATTTATAATCATTGCTTACCAATCAGATCAACTTCTTGACCTAGATTCTCTTTCCAGATTTTTTAGTAGGTCTGTGACCTAACCCATTTTCAGTCTTCATTTGGTCATCAATGTCATCATCATTTTTTACTCAGTTATCTAGGTCTCCGTGAACCATGGCTACTGGTGGAGCAAATGCGCTTCATAATTTAGAAGAAATGTTCCTGTCCTTGGAATCTGACCCAAAGCTCATCAAACAGGCCATTTTAGAATGTCTTTCAACACGTGAGTTTTTACAGGAATAAATCTGACGAATCTCCCTAGTCTGGCGCATCAAGGGACTTAAAAGAAAAGTTGGGATTTGGTTTGGGGGGGGGGAGAATATGTTTTTGAAAGTGCATTCCGTTGCAACAGTACTTTGTATGAGATGGGTTTTGGTCATTTAGGCCACCTGGCCCGATGAGAGACTCAAGACAGCAGACACCGTTATTTCAACTCAAGCAGTTAATATGTTAATGACACCGGACAGTGTGATGTATCAGATTGGGACCAACCATGTATGTAAAAGTGACTTGTGTTTCCTTATAATATTGACTATATTTCTAAATGTGAAATTTGGTAGAGTTTCTTATTTATATAATACTGTATAGATGCTGTACAAAAACAGATTATCTACTCGACTTAGGTCCTTTTCATATCCTGATTTTCAAAGCAGGACACATCAGAAACTTCTACAATCCGTTTAGTCACGAAGATACATTCCAGTGTTTTGGTAAAATCTATCACAGTCCCTAAAGGCTAAAACCCTTCCCCCTCCCCCATCCCACACCCCCTCAAAACCAGGTTTAGGTCCATTTGGCATCTGATCTAAACAGCTGTGTTGCTTGGCAGTGCCCTGCAAAGATGGGCATTTTTAATTTGCGCCATATGACAATAGTGATAAGGAACACAGTGGTCGCTGTTCTGAGTTTATAGCCTTGACTCACTACACTTGGGTGGATTATTGTGTCTAAAAGCAGGCTCAATGTAAATTGGATTTCATGATATTATATCTAAAGATGGGTTGACATATTTTTACTTATTTTTGAATTTTACTCACTACTGAAATATCAATGGTGTGCCCGACTGGAAATCCTCCCAATAAATCAGTTTTTGTGTAGTGTGGTTTGTGTCTCACATGCAATATTTTTGTTGATGGTTTAATTAGTTATAGTCCAGAAAGAAAGGATAATGACATGCAAGGACGTCATTCCTAGTGTTGATTTTTTTTTAACAGGAGGTCTGACATGACAAATATTAACATGATGGATTTATTTTATTTTCTGTATTGATTTTTTAACATAGTTATATACTTAAACCCTTTATTCTGATTGACAGCTTTTATTAACAAAATTAATTATTTCCTGCCATTTATTATCATCCTACTTCTTCTTCTTCATAATAATAACTGACCAACTCAATTCTTGAGTATTACTGTCAGCGCACGTATTTTAATTTCACTCAAAAATATCTATCCAAATTTGCTTTTAAAGTGATGTGTTCAATTTTGTTTTTAAAGTCTTCAATGCTGTTGCTGAGTTTGATTTCTGTTGGCAGTCCATTCCACAGCCTTACTGTACTAGGGTAAAATGAGTGCAGGTGATGATTAACCCAAGTAGAGCTGGCAGTGTTACCGGAAGTGACCTTCTTACAGTTAGGGTTTCCCCAACCATTTGCATGAAAAATCGAGTGTGTGCAACGGGTGAAGCTAGGATTTAGACTTAGTTTGAACAATGAGTTCACGTTTACAAATGATAAAAGACTTATAAAACATGCATTTTCTATAAGTTGAAAGAGTAAGGAATTCATATCGAGATGTTATTGCAGCAAGAGAAACTTAAACTAAGGACTAAAAAATAGCAGCAGTAGCCGTGTAATCAATCGGCTTGCACGAAGTGTGTTGAATAGGGAAGCGTCACTTTGACGAATGATAACAAGGCTACCGGGAAAGCCACAATCTTAAAATCAATTGTAATCTCATTGGCTGTTGTTTAACTAGGAACTTAAAGGTCAAACTACGTCATAAACCATGTAAGAAAAGTGGAAATTTCCATTAAAGAAGCATAGGTGTCTGGCCAACCGTAACACGCCCTAAATAAAGGGCCGGTGCTTTTCTTGGGTTAACACTTGAAGATGAAACCATGTATGTTTGACATCCTGATCGGGTTATTCTCGTATCAAGTTTAAGCTGATCTAATGGAATCAACAGGCGGCCATTTATAGCCTGAAAGAAAATGTTTCTCTACTTTATCAGTCAAAACATGCCTCTAGTTCTGATTTGATGAGATGTTTCAATGACGGTGACTGCTCTGTAAGTAAGTGTCGTGTGTCGATGCAGACCTTAAATGTCAATCCTCTCATTCATCTGGGGACTTAAGAGGTTTTAGCATTTTGTCGAATTTAAGGGGTTAATGTTGGATTAGAACTGGTGAAGAAAGTGCATGCACTTTGTTTTGTGTAACATATTGTATGGAATGTTATACACATCACAGGTACTGCATATTGCACAACGGGTTTGAATAGCTGAAGGATGCAAGTTTAAAAAGCAATATATATATCTATATTGTCATCTATGCAGTTTTTTAAGTACATCGTGAAAAAACATATTACTTTATTCCCCACCATGACATTTTCTAGTTTTCTGTTGTTTTTTTCCGCATCAGAAAAATTTTTTGTTTTTGTTTTGTTTATTAAATTGCATCATACACTTTATATTCTTTCTTTGTTTCTGCAACAGTAAAGGAACCTTGGCTTGTCCATTTACTCGTGGATAACTATTTCCAAACTCAGTCTAAAAATGCTCAAGATATTTTAGGTCAGGTCAGAGAGCCACATGCAAAGGTAAGCACACCATTTTCTTCCATTCGTAAGCAACATTTTTCTTCCATTCGTAAGCAACATTTTTCTTAATCCTGGAAACTATTGTTTCGACTTCTAGTATGAAGATGTCAATTTTCTTCTTCTTCTTTTTTTCAAAGATTGTTTTTCTTTATCATTTTCACTTTACCTTTAGACATCTATACATGGGCGGTTGGTGGGCCCAGCTTGTGGGTCTTACTTTTTTTCGTTTTTGCCTTTTCACATGTGTTTCATCTTGCTGTTTTCTCTTAACTCACCTTGAGATCACCACATTTGGTGGATGGGGTAAATTTTAATGAAAGACATCTGCATTTAAGTTCAGTGGATGATTGTGTATTCTCTAGTTATTGTTTGAAGTGACAGCTTTGTAGCGAACAGGGGGGAATTCTATAGCAAATTAGGTAGGTGACGAATAAGGACATGACAATGGATGAGCTCCATACCAAATTAAGTAGGTTAGGAATAAGGACATGACAAGGGATGAGCTCCATAGCAAATAAGGTAGGTGACGAATAAGGACATGGCATGGGATGAGCTTCATAGCACCTAAGGTAGGGGGCAAATAAGGACATGACATGGGATGAGCTTCATAACACCTTAAGTAGGGGCAAATAAGGACATGACAGGGAATGAGTTTTATAGCACCTAAGGTAGGGGGCAAATAAGGACATGACAGGGAATGAGTTTCATAGCACCTAAGGTAGGGGGGGGCGAATAAGGACATGACAGAGGATGAGCTTCATAGCACCTTAGGTAGGTGACAAATAAGGACATGACAGAGATGAGCTCCATAGCACCTTAGGTAGGTGACGAATGAAGACATGACAGAATGAGTTTCATAGCACCTTAGGTAGGTGACGAATAAGGACATGACAGGGGATGAGCTTCATAGCACCTTAGGTAGAGGGCGAATAAGGGCATGACAGGGGATGAGCTTCATAGCACCTTAGGTAGAGGGCGAATAAGGACATGAAAGAGAATGAGTTTCATAGCAGATTAGGTAGGTGTCAAATAAAGACATGACAAGGGATGAGCTCCATAGCACCTTATGTAGTTGACAAATGAGGACATGACAAGCGATGAAGTCCATGCAAAATTAGGTGGATGACGAATAAGGGCATGACAGGGGATGAGCTCCATGCAAAATTAGGTAGGTGACAAAATAAAGACATCATATGACAAGGGATGAGCTCCATAGCAGCTTAGGTAGGTGACGAATAAGGACATGACAATGGATGAGCTCCGTGGAAAATTAGGTAGGTGACAAATAAGGACATGACAGGGGATGAGCTCCATGGTAAATTAGGTAGGTGACAAATAAGGACATGACAAGGGATGAGCTCCATAGCAAATTAAGTAGGTGACGAATAAGGACATGACAAGGGATGAGCTCCATAGCAAATTAGGTAGGTGACGAATAAGGACATGACAAAGGATGAGCTCCATAGCAAATTAGGTAGGTGACGAATAAGGACATGACAAGGGATGAGCTCCATAGCAAATTAGGTAGGTGACGAATAAGGACATGACAAGGGATGAGCTCCATAGCAAATTAGGTAGGTGACGAATAAGGACATGACAAGGGATGAGCTCCATAGCAAATTAGGTAGGTGACAAATAAGGACATGACAAGGGATGAGCTCCCATAGCAAATTAGGTAGGTGACAAATAAGGAAATGACAAGGGATGTGCTCCGTAGCAAATTAGGTAGGTGACAAATAAGGAAATGACGGGATGAGCTGTAGCAAATTAGTAGGTGACAAATAAGGAAATGGCGGGATGTGCTCCGTAGCAAATTAGGTAGGTGACGAATGAGGACATGACAGGGGATGAGCTCCATAGCACCTTAGGTAGGTGATGAAAGTTGAAAGGGATAAAGACAAGACATAGGTAGGTGCTGCATCTGTTTGAGCAACAACCTAAGACAAGACATAAGTGGATGGCACCTCTTTTGGAGGAACACCCCAAGACATAGGTGGGTGGCAGCTCTGTTGGAGGAACACCCCAAAACAAGACATATGTGCTGCCTCTATTAGGAGGTGACAAATAAAACAAGACATATAGGTGCTGCCTCTGTTGGATGAAACACCCCAAAACAAGACATAGGTAGGTGATGCCTCTGTTGAAGCACCCCAAAATAAGACATAGGTAGGTGCTGCCTCTGTTGGAGGAACAAGACAAGATATAGGTGGTGGCATCTCTGTTGGAGGAACACCCCAAGACATAGGTAAGTGGTGCCTCTGTTGGAGGAACACCCCAAAACAAGACATATAGGTGGTGCCTCTGTTGGAGGAACACCCCAAGACATAGGTAAGTGGTGCCTCTGTTGGAGAAACACCCCAAAACAAGACATAGGTAGGTGGTGCCTCTGTTGGAGAAACACCCCAAAACAAGACATAGGTAAGTGGTGCCTCTGTTGGAGAAACACCCCAAAACAAGACATAGGTAGGTGGTGCCTCTGTTGGAGGAACACCCCAAGAAACAAGACATAGATAAGTGGTGCCTCTGTTGGAGGACCACCCCAAAACAAGACATAGGTAGGTGGTGCCTCTGTTGGAGGAACACCCCAAAACAAGACATAGGTAGGTGGTGCCTCTGTTGGAGGACCACCCCAAAACAAGACATAGGTAGGTGGTGCCTCTGTTGGAGGAGCACCCCGAAACAAGACATAGGTAGGTGGTGCCTCTGTTGGAGGACCACCCCAAAACAAGACATAGGTAGGTGGTGCCTCTGTTGGAGGAGCACCCCGAAACAAGACATAGGTAGGTGACGCATCTTTTGGAGGAACACCCCAAGACATAAGTAGGTGGCACCTCTGTTGGAGGAACACCCCAAAACAAGACATAGGTAGGTGCTGCTTCTATTGGAGGAACACCCCAAGACATAGTAGGTGCTGCTTCTATTGGAGGAACATAATATCGGTGTTGTTTTTCTTACACAGGTATTGATGGAAAAGCTTCTTGACGGGGTGAGATCATTAGACACTCGACTGCAGGCCCTTCAACTGCTATTGTTCCTGGTGTACAAAGAGCGTCCTGGTGTCACGAGCTATTGATTCCCATCTTTTTTCGGCCGTACTTAAGTATTTAAAAGTAAGACTATAATTTGTTCTCATGCCTAGGGTGCATGAAACGAAACAATTGTACAATTTTTTAAGCTTTCATTCTCCTATGTCGGATTTTTCATACTAAGGTCGGAAATTGATGTCTTGGGTAGGGAAACAAGGAGGAAATGGGACTCAGGTAGTAAAAACAGAGTTCCCATGCATCAGGGAAATCCTTGAAAACAAAAAAAAATGTTTCCTGGTCGAGAAAATACCAGGGAAATGATATATTGAGGACGAACATGAGAGAAAATCAGGGAAATCGAAGTAGACGTGAACAATTATCGGCATCGCGAAATAGGAAAATGCGAATAAGAATGTGGACGATGAATGATCATTTTGTCATCCATTTCCGGTCATGCATGCTTTGCTGTCTGGTGATTCTTTCATGTTGAACTAAATGATTCCGATACCTTCTTTAAAATTGTAGAATTTGCCCGGGAATTGGTATCAGGATTTCAACACAAAGCTTTCAATACTTTCTTTAGTTTTAGCGCCTATAGCAATACCATGAATTGCCTATCTACGGCCCAGCCTCCTTTCTTCAATTTAACTTTCACTCTGGAGAAATTAAGAATGCTGTGTGTGTTAAAAAGCCGATCGCGCACGTTGTTGTATGATTCGTATCAAAGGGAGAGAGACAGAGGGAAATGTGCATATTTTAAGTCCTATCGCGCACGTGTGTGTGTAAGAAGGCTAAACAGAGAATGTTTGTGTGTGTTTAATGCGACCAATCGCGCAAGTGTGTGTTAGTATTAGAGGAAGAGTATATATGGAGAATCGGGAGATTACGAATGACCGAAAGGCAAATGCAAGTGTTTAGTAAGAATAGAGGAGGTCGGATGATCGAAGGGATATCAAGCACGCACGACCTGATAGCGGAATAGAGGTGGGGAAGGGGACAGGGTGAAGAAAGTCGATGTGAAAACATATGATGGCAAAACAAGAGGCGACTGAGTCTGACATACAGTATAGTATCGGAAGAGGAAGAGAAATAACGAATGTCTTCCACTACAGTGTAGACATGGGTGGGAAAAGATAGAACTGGAAAGAAGGCAATCACGTACTATATTAGATTCAGATCTAGATCTAGATTCGGGTTTTATTGAAGAAGAAAGAAAAGGGGTGGGGTGATTGCCAATCTAATGGAGATTTTTACTAGGGGGAGGGGGTGGGTAGATGTTCTATGTCGCAGTCAATTAAAAACTCTAGATCTAGTTTTAAGTTTTTGATCTTGAGAAAGAAAGAGAGAGACTGTAAGAGGGGGGGGGGTGGCTAAAAAGTAGAACAGAGGAAGATTCATAATTGGCCGAGTTCAATCAAGTTATAGAAAAAAACCTTCCAAACCTCATTTTCTCCTCGGTAGACTGAGTAAGTATTTGTGCGTGTGTTTAGGCTATGATGTTGTCACTCTTGTGTTTGATTTATTTTCTAAAGGAGAGAAAAAAATAATAATAAATTCATTTTTGCATGTTTTGTAAAATGATAAGGGTAGATCTATTACCACTAGATCTATCAGCTATCAGAATTTTTTTTTTTCAGAAATGTGTGGGGCCCTGTGGAAAAATGCTGAAACATTATTAATCCAAAGTGAAACATTAAAGAAATGTGTGATCATTTTTCATTTCATTGAGATGCACTAGAAAGTCATTCACTTATGATTTGAATTAACAATTTATAATAATGCATTGAAATTGGAAATGTTTACGTTGTTCTCTGTTTCCGGTGTCGGGAGAGTTTCATTTCCTAGGTAGGTTTTTTCTGTTGAGGTAGGAAATTTTCAGTTGACTTTGTGTTGGACACCCTGATTTTAATAAAGACCTTTGTTCCCCACCCCTCCCCCTCTCTCTCTCTCTCTCTCTCTCTCTCTCTCTCTCTCTCTCTCTCTCTCTCTCTCTCTCTCTCTCTCTCTCTCTCTCTCTCTCTCTCTCTCTCTCTCTCTCTGTCTGTCTGTCTGTCTGTCTCTCTCTCTCTCTCTCTCTCTCTCTCTCTCTCTCTCTCTCTCTCTCTCTCTCTCTCTCTCTCTCTCTCTCTCTCTCTCTCTGTGTGTGTGTCTGTCTCCATCTCTCTCTCTCTCTCTCTCTCTCTCTCTCTCTCTCTCTCTCTCTCTCTCTCTCTCTCTCTCTCTCTCTCTCTCTCTCTCTCTCTCTCTCTCTCTCTCTCTCTCTCTCTCTCTCTCTCTCTCTCTCTCTCTCTCTCTCTCTCTCTCTCTCTCTCTCTCTCTCTCTCTCTCTCTTCTCCCCCCCCCCTCTCTCTTTCTGTCTCACCCGTCATTGTAAAACATGATGGCCTCAAGATATGAGTATGTGTAACAAATCTTATGACATCTTTCCTTGTTTTTAAATCTGCCAGTCTGATACGGACGTGCCAATGCTAATGACTTCCTGATGATTGTCGTCATTCTCTTGCCATCTGCGCCTGTCACGATGGGCCCACACCTGCCACAAATATTTGACATCTTTGGACGGCTTTGCTTATTTTGCATGCGCAAGCCTGGTACGTTTTTGGGCTGGGCGGTTGACAGACACTTCTTCTAGGTCACACCTCTTTTCTTTCTTTCTTTCACATCTCTTTCACCAACTTGCTGTTTCCTCTTAATTGACCCTGAGATTCATCGCATATGGTGGACAGGGTAAATTGCAATTTAAAAATATAGTTTTTTTCAATTTGAAAAGGTTAGTAGCTGTATATATATATTCAATGACTTCTGTCACTTACTTTGGCTTTTTGCCATACAAGAGTCTTCAATCAAGGCAATCACTAACAATAATATTTTGAAACATACTAATGTGTCATGGAGAAAAATGTATTTCCATTTTAAATCTCTAAGCAATTAACTGAAGTCAGTGTATGATGAAAGTTCTGCTCTTGAGAATGCTTCACTTTGCTTTTCTCAGCCAACACACCTGATGTCTTCTTCCTTCACCTGCAAGTAGCTTTGTACAGTCTCTTCCATGGCTCTACGGCATGTATCCTGTAAATTCTTGGACTTCATCTCAAAGTATTTCGGCCAAAAAGAAAACATACACGCCTACGAGGAAGTGATCCTGGTGAGTCAGCTGCTGTAACTACATTTATAAATGTGTTCAAGCTAGACAAGAATATTAATTATTTGGTCAATTTTCTATCAAATGTAAGACTTGCTTTTGAACCCATTACCTGATAGTCTAAAGTCCCATTATCTTCTACTAGAAACACCAAAACCAACATGAATCAATTGCAATAGATACCTTTAGAAGAACATAGGGCCAGAAATATAATGAATATTTTCTTTAGGACTATAGATGGCCAGCTATTTATGCCACTATACAAGAGCAACTAGCTCAAGCTGTCAAGCATAAATAGTGATTGTCACCCTCACTAATTTTACCCTAGTACTGTAAGGTTGTGGAGTGGACTTTCAACAAAAGTAAAACTGAGCAGTAGCACTAAAGACTTCAAAAACAGATTTAAACACATCACTCTAAAATCAAGATTGGATTAACAGTTTTGGGTTAAATTAAAACATGCATGCTGACGGTAATACTTAAGAATTGAGTTGGTCAACTTTTATTAAGAAGAAGACTGGACATGTCCTTATTCCACCCAGCTGATAAAGTGTACTAGTAGTAGCTGTAAACCTGTGATACACCAGCATTTCATCAAGGGGTGATTTTGTATTGCTTATTCCTCTATCATCTCTACAGAATTGAGGGTACTCTGTGGCTGTATGGGCCTCTAGACCTGAAAGGAACTTTATTTACTACTTTTTTTTTGCTTGTTTGGGGTTTTTTTCGTATTTTGCTCACATCCACAGCCAAGATGATTTCTGTGGTTCTGGTAGGATTTTAAACTTTGCCCAGACTTCCATGTAAACAGCCAAGGGATCTTTACCGTGCAGGGTTGTAGCTGAGCCTTAGTGTTGTGAGCTTGTAATCACGAAGTCACAGGTTCAAACAACAAGAGTGGCACAACTAGGTTTTTTAATCACAACGTTCTACTCTTAGGAAATGTAACAACAGGCTGTTGTACTGTATACTCTCTCCAGGGAGTTGAGAAGGACTTTGAATGAAATGTCCTGCTGGGGGATAAATTATGTACAGTCGATGAGCCTGCACTTGTACGGGGCTACGGCTATAAATTTATCTTATGTCCATGGGTCACAATTGCGTAGCAGAAACTTGAGAAAGTTGACTTAACTTGTATTGTGTGAGAATAGAGTGTCCTTTTCAGTTCTTAATCATTGCCTAATCTAGTGATTGAACTGTATAACTGGAGGCTTGGTGAAAGTGTTAAACTTAATTTCATTAAGCCCAATATAACTGTCTTTATTCTCCAGCCGATGTTGGAAAGAGTACGTCTGCATCCAGGTCTTGTGATGGGCAACAAAGACAATGAACTGGCTAGGAGCAGGTCAGTTTTTGACAACTTTACCCACACTCACAACTACGGTGATCTCGGGATTTTTTGTTGGATTTTTTTTCCATTTTGCACAGACTGCCCTGTAAACTGGCAAGGGATATCTTTAATGTGCTCAGAGGGTTGGGATCTGCACATGGGACCACTTTTTTTTTTTATCTCTGATGGGACTAGGTGTCGATCTATTTACCTAAACCAGGGGATTTTACCTGAAAAACGTGAGAATAGTTATCAACCTGTTGTGGCACAAATCCACGACCTTTTGGTTGAGAAGTAGACACCTTCTCTCTAGACCGCTGTGTCCCTCTGAACAGGTCAGATTTGATTGTTGATCCTATCGTGGGATGATTTTCTCACTGTTAATTCAAGCCTGTCTCATAAGTCTTTTGTCTTCTACAGTCACGTCTCGATAATCCGAACAGGTGAGCCGGGACGGATTTTTTCTTCTTTAATTGTACATGATTATCCGGAAATTCGAGATTCCGGATCCAAACACCTAATTCTGGAACATGCTACCACAATATAGAGTTTATGCTTTGATAAACCAAACACTCAACTGTTCAAGACAGTCGAACCGATCCGTAACAGTCCATCAAAGCCACCCGACTCAACTTTTCTATCACCAATTCAACCATACCATTTAGCAATTTTCTCTGTCTCAGTCTGTCTGTCTGTCTGTCTGTATGTCTGTCTGTCACTCTGTCTCTCTCTCTCTCTCTCTCTCTCTCTCTCTCTCTCTCTCTCTCTCTCTCTCTCTCTCTCTCTGATCTCTCTTCTTTTGATCTTCGTCTCGTGTGAAGTAAATTGTGTGTAAGCAAGAAACCTGTGTATGTCTTAAGTGTCCTTCCCAAGTAACACAAATTGAACCCGGGACCTCATGATTTCCAATCATGCAGCCTAACAACTCGGCCACTGACGTCACATATATTATTAGATGATGCTCAAACCAAAAAGTTTCACTTTCTTTGTTCAAGCCCCAAATGTTAGACCAAGAGCAGGGTACAATGCTAAAGTAACAGTACTAATACAGTGGTAGGTCTGGTATGACACGCAGCCTTGAAAAAAAAATCAATATTATTAATATCACTCATGTAGTAGTAATGGACGGATGTGCAGTGTAGTTCTCAGAAAAGCGTATTGAGGGCCGGGGGGGAGGAGGGAGAGAGAGAGAGAGAGAGAGAGAGAGAGAGAGAGAGAGAGAGAGAGAGAGAGATAGAGAGAGAGAGAGGGAGGGAGAGAGAGAGAGAATATATATATATATATATATATATGGCCAGTGATGAAGAACATCATCGTTGTACTCTGTCCCCCGTAAAGGGTACCAGGCCTTCTTACCGTAAATTTTGAAGGATTTCGCCGACTGTAGTTTGTTCCTGTGAGTAGCAATGAAAAGCACATGCCTTTTGTAGATGATGTCATGAAAACTTCATCCGAAATTTCTAGCTTACAATCTAAGCAGTTTTGGAAGGCTGCAGTTGGTAGATCCTTATTCTTTTTTTTTTTTCCATTTGAATCTGTACATTATCTTTCATCTTGCATGCATGCGCAGTTCATGGGAGCTCTGGTAGGTTCCTCTTCGTTCCTTTTCTTCTGTCACTTATCGTTCATATATTGCTGTTTCCTCTTAATTCAACCTGAGATCACTGAACATAGTGAACTGGGTGAATTTCAATAAAAACAAACTTTCCTCTTGCTGTTTCAACCCTGATATCGCCGCATATGGTGGACAGGGTAAACTTAAATCAATCAGACAAACCTTGTGCAACAAAGGGTAGAAGTATTTGCATGTAAATGTTTATGTATGTGCATAAAGAGAGAGAGAGAGAGAGAGCATATAATGGAGGCATTTCAATGATACATGGCTTTTTATCTTCATGTAAGTACAACAGATGAATCAGAAAGGTGCTAGTTTCTTTCTTTCTTTCTTTCTTTATCAGTTCCCATTCTACCTTTTGGTGTATGGGTTCAGATGCCGGAGATGATCTTTCTCCAGGATGCCCTGTCCTGCCATTTTCTGTTTCCTTCCAAAAAAGTTAAATTTCTATACTTCAATGCCTCTTTTACATCTTCCCACTTTCTCCGAGATCTGTCTTTTTGGTCTTTTACCTTGGGCTTTAGCACTGTATACTGATTTAGCTATTCTTATTGTCATTCATTCTGTTTACATGCCCAAACCATCTCAATTGATTTGTTTCTATCTTAGTTTTTATGCCATCTGCTTTGGTTTGATCTCTTATTGTTGTGTTTCTGATTTTGTCTCTTTTAGTTTTCCTACTACTCTACTTAGATATTGCATTTCAGCTGCCTGTACTCTACTGTCTAAGGTCCAGTTTTCGCTGCCATACAGGAGAGTAGGACAATAAACTGGATTGTATACTGCCATTTTGATTTTTGTTGACAATTCTTGCTTACCTACAAATGCTTTTCCTAGATGGTTATATATTGCACTTACCTTTTTGATTATCTGGCTGATTTCTTCTCTTGGTTTTCCCCTCTGAGTTAATCATTACTTCTAGGTAATTGTAGCTTTGAACTTGTTCTAAATTCTCCCTGGCCAATTTAAGATTTTGTGTTTTAGCTTCCCTAGTTACTAGCATTGTTTTGGTTTTCTTTGCATTTACTCTCATTCCTCTTTTATTTAGTTCATTGTTCATAATGTTGATATTCGACTGAAGGTCACTTTCTGATTTTCCACCAGAACTAAATCATCGGTAAATGATAGCATTGATACATTTACTGGTTTGAGCTTCCACATACCTACATTCATTTTCTTCATTTTTGAGGATGCCTTTGCGACTGAATCCATAAATGTGATAAACAAAAGAGGACAGGATACAACCCTGTCTTACTCCTATATCTACATCAAATTCTGTAGATATGTTTCCAGCTACTGTCACTGCACATGTTGGTTTATTGTAAAAACTTGTAATGGCTTCTATTAAATTTTGCTCTACATTGTGTTCTTTTAAGGACCTTGGGAGGATTCCCAGATTTTATATTTCTGATCCCAGATTTTATATTTCTGGTCTCAGCCATTCTATTTCTAGTCCCAGATTTTATATTTCTGGTCTCAGCCATTCTATTTCTAGTCCCGGATTTTATATTTTGGTCTCAGCCATTCTATTTCTAGTCCAGATTTTATATTTCTGGTCTCAGATTTTATATTTCTAGTCCCAGATTTTATATTTCTAGTCCCAGATTTTATATTTCTGGTCTCAGATTTTCTATTTCTAGTTCCAGATATTATATTTCTGGTCTTAGATTTTCTATTTCTAGTCCCAGATTTTATATTTCTGGTCTCAGCCATTCTATTTCTAGTCCCAAATTTTATATTTCTGGATTTCTGGTCTCAGATTTTCTATTTCTAGTCCCAGCTTTTCTATATTTGGTCCCAGATTCCTCTCATCCCAGATTTTAAATTTTTCGCCCCAGATGCTTATTTTTGGTCCCAGGTTCCTATTTTCAGTTGCCAGATTGTGATTTTTGAGGTCTGATTCCATTTTATATCTGGGTCTTCTTTTTTATTCAACATTTTAATAATACTGAATGATTTAAAAAATTATTTTTCAAGATGGAAGAATCAAGAGACACAGGATGTTATCGTATCCTGTTCAAAATTATCTTTGGACCTTGTTGAAGGATCATGGGAGGATTCCCATTGCCCCGTTTTCCATACTGTCAAAGAGTTGGCGGAGTACCGAGATGTAACTCGCAGGATGAGCCAATCAGAACTGAGTCATGGTAAGACAATTTACTTTTCTTTTCTTTTCTGATTTGTAGTGGTACCGGTGTAAAACCTTACCAAGTTGTGTGAGATTTAAAACAGCGTGTGTCAGCTACATTGAATGACCATTTTTATGAGCTCGCATGACAATTGTCGATGGTTGGTGTGTGTTTCTGTTAGGTCTTACACCTTCCCTTTCAATTTCTTGCATATGTTTATCGTCACACTATTTCCATTTATTTGGCCTAATGTTAAGTAGATGAGGACAGTTTAAAGTCTGATCAATTTGTCATTTTCATGACATACTTACATTTTAGAGGTGAGAGTAGCTCAGTCCATAGAGTATCGGACTACTACTCAGAAGGCCCACATTTGATTCCTAGTCCCAGAAAAAATTCTGGCCCTCCTGTCGACCCAGCAGTGAAATGGGTAGCTGGGTCTTTTCAGACTGTGAAAGTAAAGGCAGCGTGGAAAGCAATGGCAAACTACTACATTATGGCTAGAAAAATCGTGAATGGTTGATGGGCGTTGCTTGTAGGTCCTTCTTCTTGCCTTTCTTTCTTTCACATGTCTTTCATCTAGCTATTTCCTCTTAATTCACCTTATGATCACCACAATGGTGGACGGGGTAAATGTCAATGAAACAAACAAACCTAGAAAAAGGAATGTACTCCTGGTTACCCTAAACTCAACTCTGAGTGTGGGACTTACTTACATTTTAAACAACATTTTACTAGTTTTGATGAGGATGACAATCTGAATGTATTTACTTAACTTCTTGTCTCTCTTGACTATGTGACTGTTGGATTTTTTTTTTTACCTGTACCCATGTCAAGCAAGCATTAATGATGACCTTCGCCTTTTCTGAATGGACAATTTGAGAATTTCTTTTTTTGGCTAAATCAGTGTGGACAATGGACAATTTAGAATCTCTTCTCATACCTAAATCAGTGTGGACAATTTTAGAGTCTCTTCTCATGCCTAAATCAGTGTAGACAATTTTAGAGTCTCTTCTTATGTCTAAATCAGTGTAGACAATTTTAGAGTCTATATGTCTAAATGTGGGCAATTTGAGAGTCTCTTTTCATGCCTAAATCAGTGTGGACAATTTGTAGCGGAGAGGATCAAAAAAAGAAAGTTTGTTTTAGAAGGTTTAGGGTAAATGGTAAAGGCTGTATATTCTCCTTAGAGAAATTGCATTGTTATGTATATATGGCAGCTCGTTCTCAAACGTTTGACACAGCAAAGCCTGAAAGATGTATGTCTGAAAGGCGGATGGTTGGTGGGCACTGCTGATAGATCCTACTTCTTTCCTTTCCATTTTTCTTGTACATTTTATCTTGCTGTTTCCTCTTATTTCACCCTGATATCACCGCACATGGTGGACGGGGTATATTTCAATTTCAATGTCTGAGAGCACAGCTTATGATCCAAGTAAGTAGAGGTCCTTCAAGGTCATGATGGCCCATAGAGCTGGAGCTTATCCCGGTTTCAATAGTGTGAAGCGGAACAGGTGATGATAATCACCTCCTGGACAGGCCACTAGTTTGACGCAGGTTTTTACTCATAAACTAGTATTTGTACCCATTTGTACCTGGGTCCAGTGGGGAAAATACGTGTTAAGTATCTTTCCCAAGGAACACAACATTTGGCCTAGCTTTGCCATGACTCGAACTTGGGATCTCATGACCTGGATGTGATCTCATGATCCAGATACCTAGCCACTGACGCCACTGCTTATGATCCAAGCATGATTTAATTTAGCATGATCTTATGTTCGCTTGTGCAGGGTTGTGCTTGGTGGTGGGACCTGTGGTAGGCCCTACTTCTCTCCTTTCAATCTTTCACTTCTATTTCATCTTGATGTTTCCTCTTAATTTTCACCCTGAGATCATTGCCTATGTCGGATAGACAAACCTTTTTTACTTTATTTTGATTTTACCATCTGCAGAGAATGAGGTAACTTCAAAGCCGATTCCCGTGGTAGCTGAAGACAGTAGCCATCTGCTGTCTTCGTGCATGGACGTGGGGGCGATGGGGGAAAGCCCCTCTATTCTCATAGGCCTTGCCACTCCACCATCCTCTCATCGCAATACGCCCGCGGCAAGTTTCCTGGAGGCCAACACTAGCGGAGGTACGTGACCTTCATTTCAAGGCTTTTGGTATCAACGAACAGTGCAAACATTAGAATTGAAATATAGAGTTACTCGTGCTACATGTGGGGGTTTTGGTTTTGGTTTGGGTTTGATTCTCGTGAAAATTTAAGTCGTAATTATGGCTTTAGGTTAAATGATAATGTTCCCAGTCATAAGGAAGACACGGTTGTTCAGAGGCAAGGTGTCAGCCTCTCAACCAAAAGGTCATGGGTTCAAGCCCTGACGGTCGAAACATGTTCTAAGTTTTTCAAGTATAACCTACTCCCCTGATCCAAGGGGGTGAATGGATACCCAGTCTCATTTGCAGATCACATTGCACATCAAAAATTCCTTGGCTGTTTACAGGGCAGTCCGGGCAAAATTTAAAATCCTACCAAAAACCCCTGAGATCACCTTAATTGTGGCTGTGGGTAAAATCAGATCAAGTCAAACACTCAACCATCACCATGTCCTTAACTTTTTATTTCAGGCACATCAGACACTGCCTCCAGGCAAGCCACACCGTGTCATGTGGATGATACAGAAAAGGGCGACAAGGTAGATAACTATTGCCTAAATGTGAAGGGTCTCTCCCTTCTAATTTTGTCATTATCTTAGTTTGAAGAGCGAAGTAAACAATTAACTCTTTGCCATAAGGGAAATTAAATGTAAAGTGATTATTTTTGTCTCATGTCTGCTAGATCTAGATAGATCTATATAATAAAAATAAAGGTGGTAATGGGAGTTTAACAGTTACTTATAGTTTTGAAGGGGATTCTTTTTTTAGAAGGAAATCTCCATAATTATTTTTAGTTTGTCTTTACCTTAAGTCTATGACGATCAATTTAGTGTGTGGAAAAATTGATGTTGATTGTGACGCATTGTTTTATTGTGTTTATAGCCGGAAGGGGTAGAACCTTAAAGAACTTTATCGAAAGGTTCAGAATAAAACAGAAATTTCTGTTTTAGAAACATCAAAGATTTCAACTATAAATAGGGGGAACTGTCCACGCTTAGGGAGAGGAGGACAAAAGTATTGCTAGATTCCACATCGTTTTTGCCAGCCTACATTATATCTATTTATGAATTTGCTTCATCCATTGATTTTTTTGTCGACTGTGAGTATAACAAATAGTCATTTTAATTGATAATAGAGCCTTTGTTTTACTAGAGTGTCTACTTCAATATCTGGTCTAGAGTCATTCCCTGCTACCTCTGTAACAGGGAGGGTATAAGGGCCCAAGACAGCTGATAATGGCAAGTATAGAGCTGCTGGTATAGAAATTGTTAAAGAACATAAATGTAAATTCAGGGTTATTTTTTGTTAACATTAATGTTTGAACTGTTTCATGCCACTCCTATTTACCTGTGGATACCTGTGGACAGACTCCCCTCAGTCGCAGTAGCAGCAAGAGCATCCTCCAGCCGCTCATAAAAGCAGGGGAGAGTGGCAAAAAACGGGGCTGGTCACGCCTAAAGCCGTGATCACGACAGCTCCCAACACAACTCCTGTCACGCCCAGCACTACTTCAATCGCCCACTACGTGTCTCCCATCCCGAATTCAGACTCTTCCACGTCAACACCTTGGAAGTATGTATCCCCCTCCCCCTTTATTTAAGTTATACTTTTTTCTCTGATAGCTGATGTACAACCGTGTGTGTGTGTGTGTGTGTGTGTGTGTGTGTGTGTGTGTGTGTGTGTGTGTCAGCATTACTGATGGGTGCTTAGGTAGCTTCTTATTTATTTCCTTTCACTCTTTCACATGTCTGTCATCCAGCTGTTTCCTCTTCATTGGCCGTGAGATCACCGCATTGGATGAATGGGTAATTTTCAATTAAACAAAATAAAGCAAGGCAGGTGCTACTGGTAACTCTTTCTTTGTTCCCTTTCAATCTTTTACATCTGCCTTGCATCCTGCTATTCACCTTTCAGTTGACCTCAACATTTTCAAGGTCCTCAGCCTATAGAGCCAGAGCTGATCCTGGTTTCTATAGCATGAAACAGAAAGGTGATAATATGTAACTTAAACTCCTGGTAATGAGGTTAGGCTGCCATAGGTTTTACTTCCCAGCTTATTCATGTACCCATTTGCACCTGGGTCAAGTGGGTATTATTAAAGTCTCCTTTCTCGATGATCACAACGTTAGAGTTAGCATTGCAAGGATTGGAATCCTTGATTTCTCGATCCAGCAACCTTAGCATTATGTTACCAACACCACACATATAAAGTATAGGTTTGATAAATTGCAGTGAAAGGCAACCTATAAAGCATAAGGAGGGGTTCCCTAACTTTATCCCCCGAATTTTGAACCGAATATGCAAAGTTACAGCCAAATCTATTAAAAACTTGACACGCCTTATTTCATTGAAGTTTCCTGTATTTTGGCAATGAAAATTCAAGATGAGGGCACACCCTTGCCAACCGTATGATAAAAGCTTTTTTCAGCTAATTTAGACATGCTGAGTTCAATGGAAGTGGTTAAAATTGTATACATTAAATCATTTTAAAAATCATGTTCATGACCCCCCCTCCCTCCCTCCCTCCCCCCCCCCTTCCTGATCAATCAATTAACCATGTCATTTTGTCATTCTCCTCTTTTTGTTGTTTCCACTATACTCCAGCTTCTTTTAGTTTTCGTTTGTAAATAAAATTTCAATTTGCTTTTGTTGTCAGGTCACGACAAAGTGCATTTGGCATTCCTTCTCGCAGCCCGGCAACACGAATTTTGCACTTCAATGCAACTGGGGAACAGGATGAGGTAGGAGATGGGGAAAACACCACTGCTATGTGCCACCTGGTTATTCTACACTAGTGGTTTCTCA
>JAXRKP010000493.1:262500-267500 GCA_037039925.1 Doris montereyensis
GGTTCATATGTTCACAGAAATTGTTGAAAGTATATGGACCCATACCGACTAGGAGGGCGGAAACAACACTAGTTTCATTCACCACAAATGGTTGAGGTCTGCTAGTGCTGGTCTCATTCGCGCAGAAGTATATTCCGATGAAACTCTCTGCTCACAATCCTCACACACAACATTAAGAGACAAAGATAATCCATAACGTTTGGGAACATTCATCTTCAAACAACCAACATTATCACAAACAAGACACTTCAAACAATTAACAAATTTATCTATTTGTCCTACTTCCACCACTGTCCGGGAATTACACAAATGAAAGTCTCTCTCTTCCCGAGAGGGGACAAGAAAATGTTTTTCGAAAAGTTCTTTTGTTAAAACACTCCTCCAATGTCTAAATAGCCGACAGGGAATGTGGGGCATCTGGTAGCTGGTGGAGGCCAATGGTAGAAGCGGCCGACTCACCATCAGAGCTAGAGGATGACAGAAAGGAAGGTTGAACTTGAAAAGGGGCAGGTCATGCCCCTGCCCCCAAGCCAGATGTGGAAGGGCCCTCACTAGGAGAAGAAGAGGCTAGCTCAACTGATGTAGATAATAATAATAGATGACGTTCCTGTAAAAACAATAGAATGATTTAATTAGATATCCAGAAGCTGTGAAAAATAAATAGAAACAAACAAATAAAAAAGCAACGCATTAAACAGTCAAACAAACGATCAAGTAATGGCATATAAAATGCATGTAATGTCAATGTGAGTGGTGGCTGACACAACTATTTGTATTCGTTTCTAGTTTCTGTCAAAAATCCTTTACTCTTGAAACGCTCAAATGAAAACATTGAATTCAAGCAAGCACATAATTTATCACCATTGTTTGACAAAATATTAGAATATATATTTGTATTTGCTTACCTCCTTATGCTGTTCCTCTCTTTGTAACTGCAACAGTAGCAGCTAATTGCCAATGAAATGAAAAGTTTACATGCCAATCTCAGCCAACAGGTCATCATGGTTATTGTGTGGCAATGCACAGGTATCAAAATTGCCACCTTTTACCAATTTGAAAAGTGTGAAATGGTCTAAGAAGCCGGCCACACTGATGCCATGGCTAGACGTACACATGCATGTCCAGCATGCTTCTTTGGTTAAGTATGTCTCTAATTTTTAACTAGGATAAACAAAACAAAACAAAATTCTTTCATGAAGTATTCTTGTTTTTCAGATGATCCAGATGACCTAGAGGTGGAAGAAATCAATGAGCAAGATGACCAATTTGACGTTGGGGGAAGCCCCACCTCATCTGTTTCAACATTGGCATCCCAAGCTGATGTCACAGCGGAGTCTGTACGACAGGTATTGTTTAGCCTGTCTTACAGATATTTTGTAGTGTGTCCTACAGGTATTTTGTAGTCTAGGTATGATGTAGTGTGTCTTACAGGTATTTTGTAGTCTGTCTTACAGGTATTTTGTAGTGTGTCTTACAGGTATTTTTCAGCCTGTCTTACAGGTATTTTGTAGTGTGTCTTACAGGTATTTTGTAGTGTGTCTTACATGTATTTTGTAGTCTGTCTGACGAATATTTTCTAACTGGTCTTACTGGTATTTTGTAGTCTTGTCTGACAAGTATTTCTAGCTTGCTGCCGTACATGTATTTTGTAGTCTGTCTGTCTTACAGGTATTTTCTAGCTTGTTTTACAGATATGTTTTTGTCTGTTTGACAAGTATGTTCTAGCCTGTCTTACAGGTACTTTGTAGGTCTTACAGGTATTTTGTAGTCTGTGTGAAAGGTATTTTCTACCCTGTCTGACAGGTATTTTCTACCCTGTCTGACATGTATTTTCTAGCCTGAATGACAGGTATTTTATCAATATTTTGGCAATGAAAATCCAAAATGGCAGCCATGTGTTCTAACATTTACCTTCACATAGCATTCATGTCCTTCTCTTTACAGCCAGTGCTAATCTTTTGATTTTGATTCGATTTTACTCACATCCGCAATTAAGGTGATCTTGGGGAGGTTTTGGTAGAATATTTATTTTTGCCCGGACTGATCTGTAAAAAGCCAAGGAATTTTTAACGTGCACACCATGATGTGATCTGTACACGGGACATCATTTTTATCATCCGTCTCCAATAGGAGTAGATGTCGATCCACCTACCTGGACCAGGGGGTATGGGTTGAACTTGAAAAAGTTAAAGAAAATTTTGCAACCTTCAGGGCTTGAACCCACGACTTCTTGGTTGAGAAGCCAACACCTTGCCTCTGGATCACAGAGTCCCCTTGACAGTGATCAAATGCAATTTTTCAAGTTCTGTTTTTTATCTATGTAATGTTTATCATCACTGAGTGGGTGGTTGGCGGGTGCTGCTGGAAAATGCCACTTCTTTCCTTGTCCTCTTTCATTTATCTTGCTGTTTTTTCATAAATATTACCCTCAGATCACCACATATGGTGGACAGGGTAAATTCCAATGAAAATTATGATCACTGATAAGAACACACAAAAATTCAGAATTAAAAACAAAAAAAATATCATTAATTTTATTCTCTCCAAATTTCTGTGTCTTTTACAGTTCATGAAACAAGTGAACCGTATTCGATTCAATAGCTTGACTTCTAACTCGTCGTCCGATCAAGACGCATTTCCAAAAAGGGAAGCGCTCGCAAAGGACACGAGCGAGATCATGCCCACCTTTCAGCGCCTGGGACAGTATCATCGTCAGGACAAGTTGACACCAGACGCTCAACAGCACGGCAGTGGCAGCGGTGAAAGCTCGTCACAAGGTGGTGAAAACACGGAGCAAATTAGATATGCTTGGGAAGTTGAGGAAAAAAAACGTCGGAGGAACAGGAAGGGAGGAGAAATCAGTGAAGAGAGCAGTGAGGACACGAGTTCTTCATCTCAAGGCAAGACAGAATTATTTATGTTTCAATGATTTTCTTTTTAAAGACTTGGTGTCTGTTAAAAGAAGTGCCTGGAAGGCCATTAAGGCCCACAGAGCCGTAGCTTATCCCAGTTTGTATAAGGTGATATGGAATAGGTGATAATAATTACCTCCTGGACAGGTTGCTAGCCTGACGCAGGTTTGTACTTCCAGGGTTGTGCTTCTACCCAATTGCACGTAAGACAAATGGGGGAAATCCGTGTTCGTGTCTTTCCTAAAGACCACAACATCAGACCTAGCTTTGCTAGAATTCGAACCTGGGATTTTGTGATCCCAAGTCCAGCAGCCTGGGCAATGGACAGGTAGGCAGGCACCTGTACGGGAGTAGATAATCCTGCCCTCCACGAGTCTCCTGCTGCCTTGCAGGCAGGTCTTGGCTGACCAAAGGCTAAGGGAGATAACCCTGAAAGAAAATAACCTGCTGCCTTGCAGGCCGGTCTTGACTGACCTAAGGCTAAGGGAGTTAACCCTGACAGGAAATAACAACCTGTTGCCTTGCAGACTGGTCTTGAATGACTAAACGCTAAGGGAGTTAACCCCGACAAAAAAAATAACAAGGTCTGGAAGGGGACCTCAAGGTGGCCGTCCCACTATCTACCTAGGGTACAGTGGGCTAATACCCTGCTTATCCAAAACCAAACAGATTCAGAGAAATAAATGCAATTAATCGGCTTGATCTTTCAAAGACGAACTTGAAAACGAATACGGACTGTCTTGAGGAAGACTTGAATGAGCTTAAAAAGTTCATTCCCTTAACATTCCACAGCATTGGCCCATAATATGAAAATGCTATGTCCCCATACAATTTCAGACTTGTCTTTATTTGAAGAAGGCTATGCTGCCTCCAAAGTAGCAGGGCACATCTCAGTCCAATATGTCACAATGACAAAGAGATTGATACTTGCACTCAGGGACATTGGGGCTAGGGGTTACACTGATTTTCACACATTTCAAACAGAAGGGAAACATTCACCTTGTTTTTGTTTTCTGGGGGTGTTTTTTTATCCGTGACCAGGAGCAAATTATCAACTACCACTGAGAGATCCGGTCTACCACATGTTTCGACGGAGCACAAAGGACATAGCGACACAGGTCAGCCCACCCTTTCCTCCACCTGTGAACCCTACCTTCCAACTTCTGTTTGCACCTGCCAAACTGGCTGTTTGCACCAACTGCAATGAAGAGCTAGTGGTGGCGAATGCTCAATCTCCGTCGCCTACCCACATCACTGGTTCCACCACAACTGTCAAAGGTAAGAATAGCATAACGGCCATCAAAACAAAACAAAAAGAGTGCCGACTGGTGTCGCGCCTGGTATTCCAATTTCTTTGGAGAAAGGAATAAAGACTAGCATCAAGCTTACACTCAATGTAACAGAAATCACCCATGTTAACCAAGATATCCAGAAAAGCCAAACATTTCCTTTAATCCTTTTCCAGTCTTTCTAAGGTCACTATTTAAGCACTTGAGGCACTGATAACTCAGTTGGTAGAGTGTCGGACTACCACCCAGGTTTTTTATTTGATTTTACCCACATCCACAACTATGGTGATCTCAGGGTTTTTTGGTAGGATTTTAATTTTGCCCGGACTGCCTTGTAAACAGCCAAAAGATCTTTAACATGCACAGAGTGTTGTGATCTGCGCATGGGACCTTCTTTTTATCATCCGTCTCCGATGGAACTAGGTGTCAATCCAACTTCTTGGACCAGGGGTAGATTTTGCTCGAAAAAACTTGAGAAAAAATTTTTTAACCAACGGGGCTCGAACCCACTACCTTTTGGTTGAGAGGCCGACGCCTTGCCTCTGGACTACTGAGTCCCCTACCACCCAGGAGGCCCAAATTTGATTCCCAGTCCTGGAAAAATTAGTACTCTACTCCTGATTACCTTATACTTAACTCTGAGTGTGGGGCTTACTTTACTTAATTTAAATATTTCAAGTTCCACCTATCGGATCTATATTCAGATAGGAATTGATATGTGAAAAGCCAGTAGAGCCAAAAATTATCAATGCACCACATGTACACCACAAATCTAAGTTTCTTTCTATATTCAATACAG
>JAXRKP010000493.1:277500-289907 GCA_037039925.1 Doris montereyensis
GTACAGTGGGTGGGCTTGCAGAGAGAGAGAGAGAGGCGCGTCCAATCTGAATTTCAATCTCAGCTCAGGATGCTTGTCATTCTACTTCTGACACTGTCTATTTTCACCTCCACTGACATAACAAGTCGCTGACATTCAAGGAAGCAACTGATCACAACTTGTGAAAAAATCACTTAAAGAAACCAACCATGACCCTTGAAAATAAGCATCAATATAAAATTCTACAAAATAAAGTAATCACACACATAACCAGTGGCATTAGTGGCCAAGTGATCAGGCTGCTGGATTTGGGATCCGATGTTCAAATCCTAACAAGCCTAGCCCCAATGACCACTTGTGTTCCTTAACCAGTGGAAAAGTGATCACGCTTAACACCCGTTTTCTGTTCCGACCAAGATGCAAATGGGTACAAGCACTAGTTTAGGAGTAAAACTGGCGTTAAACTAGTGTCCTGACCAGTGTTCTGCTTAATGCTATAGAAATTGGGATACACTCTGGCTCTATGGGTCGTAATGGCCTTGAAGGAACTTTACTTTACTTAACATGCATAAACAATAAATTACTACAACACAACAGGCATATTAAACCAACAGTATTAATATCCTTGTAAAATAGTCAAGTCCACATATCCCTGAACTAAACAATAAAGGTCTTCAAAAATGCAAAAATGCTCCAATACAGCAGATCTATTAACCTTCCGAAATGATCGAAATTCGATTTGAATGCCCTGTTCCGACATCTGAAACTGCGACATTTTCCCGAAGAACCATTAAGAGAGAAATTAAATTCACTAAGAAATAAAGTACGATAAAATATTACTAACAATGTGTTTAAAAGGAAAAAGAGAAAAAATAATACTTAGCACAGGTTCAAGTATAGTTCAAGATTTCTTAGCTACCGCTCCCATCCCGTCCATATCGATCGATAATGACACTAGCTTGCGCTAGTCTAGGGGGTGGAAGAATCGAGATCTTGAACGTTTCGCAGTGCTCTATATAAATGTAAATAATAGTGTTACAGGTTTGGAGTGCTGATGGGACTAAGGGCGGACCGGCACCTAGAGTAAAACATTGTCAGTAAGATCGTTTTCTTTTTGGTTAGGTTCTTGTTGCCACGTTTCTCTCTCTCTCTCTCTCTCTCTCTCTCTCTCTCTCTCTCTCTCTCTCTCTCTCTCTCTCTCTCTCTCTCTCTCTCTCTCTCTCTCTCTCTCTCTCTCTCTCTCTCTCTCTCTCTCTCTCTCTCTCTCTCTCTCTCTCTCTCTCTCTCTCTCTCTCTCTCTCTCTCTCTCTCTCTCTCTCTCTCTCTCTCTCTCTCTCTCTCTCTCTCTCTCTCTCTCTCTCTCTCTCTCTCTCTCTCTCTCTCTCTCTCTCTCTCTCTCTCTCTCTCTCTCTCTCTCTCTCTCTCTCTCTCTCTCTCTCTCTCTCTCTCTCTCTCTCTCTCTCTCTCTCTCTCTCTCTCTCTCTCTCTCTCTCTCTCTCTCTCTCTCTCTCTCTCTCTCTCTCTCTCTCTCTCTCTCTCTCTCTCTCTCTCTCTCTCTCTCTCTCTCTCTCTCTCTCTCTCTCTCTCTCTCTCTCTCTCTCTCTCTCTCTCTCTCTCTCTCTCTCTCTCTCTCTCTCTCTCTCTCTCTCTCTCTCTCTCTCTCTCTCTCTCTCTCTCTCTCTCTCTCTCTCTCTCTCTCTCTCTCTCTCTCTCTCTCTCTCTCTCTCTCTCTCTCTCTCTCTCTCTCTCTCTCTCTCTCTCTCTCTCTCTCTCTCTCTCTCTCTCTCTCTCTCTCTCTCTCTCTCTCTCTCTCTCTCTCTCTCTCTCTCTCTCTCTCTCTCTCTCTCTCTCTCTCTCTCTCTCTCTCTCTCTCTCTCTCTCTCTCTCTCTCTCTCTCTCTCTCTCTCTCTCTCTCTCTCTCTCTCTCTCTCTCTCTCTCTCTCTCTCTCTCTCTCTCTCTCTCTCTCTCTCTCTCTCTCTCTCTCTCTCTCTCTCTCTCTCTCTCTCTCTCTCTCTCTCTCTCTCTCTCTCTCTCTCTCTCTCTCTCTCTCTCCTCTCTCTCTCTCTCTCTCTCTCTCTCTCTCTCTCTCTCTCTCTCTCTCTCTCTCTCTCTCTCTCTCTCTCTCTCTCTCTCTCTCTCTCTCTCTCTCTCTCTCTCTCTCTCTCTCTCTCTCTCTCTCTCTCTCTCTCTCTCTCTCTCTCTCTCTCTCTCTCTCTCTCTCTCTCTCTCTCTCTCTCTCTCTCTCTCTCTCTCTCTCTCTCTCTCTCTCTCTCTCTCTCTCTCTCTCTCTCTCTCTCTCTCTCTCTCTCTCTCTCTCTCTCTCTCTCTCTCTCTCTCTCTCTCTCTCTCTCTCTCTCTCTCTCTCTCTCTCTCTCTCTCTCTCTCTCTCTCTCTCTCTCTCTCTCTCTATATATATATATATATATATATATATATATATATATATATATATATATAAATAAATAAATATCGGCCTATACTTATCACATCCTCCTCTCTACGTAAAGTTTATCGATTTTTAGCAGAATGGCACACACGATAAACCCATAATACATAAAAAGGATAGTATAAAGGCATACGAACGTAGAATTTTACCCAAAAAACGGGACAGTAAAGCATCAGTTGTCGTCCGTCCACACAATCTGGAGCTGCGTGAGCCATCAGCGGTAAGGCACTGGTCGTGGACTTCATGCCCCATTTGACACTGTGAGGGAGGGACGAATTATGGCATTCCTTAATAGAAGCCATTAAAAGTTTTTACAATAAACCAACATGTGCAGTGAGTAGCTGGAAACATATCTTCAGAATTTGATGTAGATATAGGAGTAAGACAGGGTTGTATCCTAAGTCCACTTTTGTTTATCACATTTATGGATTCAGTGGCAAAGGCATCCTCAAAAATGAAGAAAAATGAATGTAGGTATGTGGAAGCTCAAACCAGTAAATGTATCAATGCTTTCATTTGCCGATGATTTAGCTCTGTTTGGAAAATCAGAAAGTGACCTTGAGTCGAATATCAGCATTGTGAACAATGAACTAAATGAAAGAGGAATGAGAGTAAATGCAAAGAAAACCAAAACAATGCTAGTAACTAGGAAGCTAAAACACAACATCTTAAATTGGCCAGGGAGAATTTAGAACAAGTTCAAAGCTATAATTACCTAGGAGTAATGTTTAACTCAGAGGAAACTAAGAGGAAATCAGCAGAGAATCCAAAGGCAAAAGTACAATATATAACCATCTAGGAAAGGCATTTGTAAATATGCAAGAATTGTCAACAAAAGCCAAATGGCAGCATACAATACAGTTTATTGTCCTACTCCCCTCTATGGCAGCGAAACCTGGACCTTAGACAGTAGAGAATACAGTAGAGTACAGGCAGCTGAAATAAAATATCTAAGAAGAGTAGTAGGGGAAAACTAAAAGAAACAAAATCAGAAACATAACAATAAAAAAGATCAAACCAAAGCAGATGGCATAAAAACTAAGATAGAAACAAATCAATTGAGATGGTTTGGGCATGTTAACAGAATGAATGACAATAGAATAGCTAAATCAGTATACAGTGCTAAAGCCAAGGTAAAAGACCAAAAGGCAGACCTCAGAGAAAGTGGGAAGAAGATATAAAAGAGGCATTGAAGCATAGAAATTTAACTTTTTGGAAGGAGAAAGATCATCTCGGGAAACTGAACCCATACACCAAAAGATAGAATGGGGACTGATAAAGAAAGAAAGAAAGAAAGACGGTAATGCATTTCTACACAGAGGCCCCTCGCGTACGGGTACTGAAAATTCCGTGAGGAGTTTTCCCTAATTTAGAGGTTGGCAGGTCTGATAAAGGCGAAAGTAAAAAGTGATAGACAAAACAGATGGCCATGATATTAAAACTCGTTAAAGGTGTTGGAAGAGGAATTTATTGCCAGAAATAGTCATATGAAGAAAAAATTTCTAGTGAATTTAAAACCTAGTCCTGGAAGACAGACGGAAAGTTCAAGAGGGGAAAATAACCCTGAGATTTGGGGGTTTTTTCTTCATTGATCGAGCAGTACATTTTCTTTTAAGGTTCGAGTAGATCATTTCAAAAACAAACAAAAAATAGGTGACATAGATAAAATATATATATTTCTATCATTTTATGTGCTTGGTGTTTTATCTGTATGTCTTGTGTTTCAGACGTCACCAAAGAAAACAAAAGAAGAGTAAGTTTATGACAACCTATCAGGCAATGACGGTGGACATGGAATTAAAGATCAAGTCAAAGGTGAGGACGAAGCTGGCTAGTGGTCAGACGTGCACATCGTTGTGATCTACACGGGACCTCCTTTTTATCATCCCTATCTGATAGGACTAGGCGTCGATCCACCTACCTGGACCAGCGGGATGGGTTTTCTGGGAAAAACTTGTTCGAGAAAGTTGTTCAACCTGTCGGGTACGAACTTACAAGCTTACGGTTCACTTTGTCTCCGCTCGTATTTTCAAGATAATGGGTGGTGTTATCTCTTTGATGAAGGATCCCTTGAACATAGCTAGGCCAGGGCAAGCAGGAAGGAGGAGGTGCTGCTGTGTACACATATCACACAAGTGGCTACAACAAGTGTTGAAGATGAAAGAACCATCAGGTCTTGCCCACAGCCGCAAGATCACCACACATGCAGGAAAGTGGGACCATCAGTAAGCCCTACCACTCAAGGTGTTGGCGTTGGTGGCCACTTGGTTAGGCTGCCGGACTTGTGGTCATGAGGTCCCGGGTTCGGATCCTGGTGAAACTGGGTTCGATGTTGTGCTCCCAGGAAAAACACTTAACATATATTTTACCCCCTCGATCCCGGTGCGAATGAATACAGGCACTAACTCTAAAGTAAAAACCTGCGACAGACTAGCATCCTGTCCAGGAGATGATTATCATCACCAGTTCCGCTTCACACAAGAGAGATCAGGATAAGCTCCGGCTCTATGGGCCTTGAAGGAACTTGACTTTACGTCATGGCTTCAAAGGTGGACTCGACAGTCCAGAGGCAAAGTGTCAGCTTCTCAATCAAAGTAGTGGATTCAAGCCCCGCCAGCAGTTGACAATATTTTTCTCAAGTTTTTCGGGGGCAAAACAGCCCCCACCACCCCCCACACCCCATCAAATCAAGGTTTCCAACTGGATGAGGAATTAATTTCATCATCATTCTCACTGTGTTGAGTTTATTTCTTGCTGTGGTGCTTTTAATATGACAGACAAAATTGAAAATATTATTTGCAATGTCTTATTTGCCTACTGCCAATAGTATACAGAAGTTTGTCATGTTTTCCGTTACAGGAGCAAGCCATTGCTAAGATGAAGGAGGATGTTGCTCAAATAAGATCCTCACATGCTGAACAGATGAAGGTATTATTATCTGTCAGAAAGTTTGGGTTTTGGTTTTTTATAGAGGGCGGGTTTGGAGGGGGGGGGGCATTTCTGTTAAAATGGGGTTGGGGATGTGAAGTTTGCCTTCTGTCAGAAAATGGACAGTGTAGAAACATTAATGTGAAATTCCTGAATCCCCACTGTGGTAGGTATGATTTCACAACATTTTATCATCTTAATTTCTTTGGAGGTTTGTGTTGTTTTAAGGTGTATTCTTGTTTGCAAATAAACCTTATTTAAATCATCTTCTAGTTACGGGGTTGGTTTTCATTTAACGACTCCAATTGGCCGGCTGATGATGATTGGTATTTTTGGGCAGTTGGTTTTCATTTGAACGACTCCAATTGTGACTGATGATGATTGAAAGTATTCTAATTGGGCAATTTGAAGTTTATTCAAATTGGCCGGCTGATGATGATTGAAAGTGTATTCTAGTTGGTAGCTTGGTTTAATTTGAAGTGACCTTGAGTCAAATATCAACATTATGAACAATGAACTAAATAAAAGAGGAATTAGGTAAATGCAAAGAAAACCAAAACAATGCTAGTAACTAGGGAAGCTAAAACACAAAATCTTAAATTGGCCAAGTTCAAAGCTACAATTACCAATTACCTAGGGGCAATGATTAACTCAGAGAAAAAAACTAGAGAAGAAATCAGCCAGAGAATCAAAAGGCAAGTACAATATACAACCATCTAGGAAAGCCATTTGTAAATATGCAAGAATTGTCAACAAAAGCCAAATGGCAGCATACAATACTGTTTATTGTCTACTCTCCTCTATGGCAGCGAAACCTGGACCTTAGACAGTAGAGAATACAGTATTAGAGTCAGGCGGCTGAAATAAGATATTTAAGAAGAGTAGTAGGGAAAACTAAAAGAGACAAAAGCAGAAACACAACAATAAGAGATCAAACCAAAGCAGATAGCATAAAAACTAAGATGGAAAGAAATCAATTGAGATGGTTTGGGCATGGTAAACAGAATGAATGACTATAGAATAAGCTAAATCAGTATACAGTGCTAAAGCACAAGATAAAAGACTAAAAGGCAGACCTCGGAAAAGGAAGAAGATATAAAAGAGGCATTGAAGCATAGAAATTTAACTTCTTTGGAAGGACGGAAAATGCCAGGACAGGGCATCCTACTCCTAGAAAGATCACCTCGGGAAACTGAATCCATACACCAAAAGGTAGAATGGGAACTGATAAAGAAAGAAAGGTTGGTTTTATTTGAGGTGTATTATAATTGGCAGGTTGATGATGATTGAAAGTGTGTTCTTGTTGGTAGGTTGTTTTTCATTTGAAGTATATTTTAGTTGGCAGGTTGGTGATGATTGAAAGTATTCTAGATGACAGATTGGTTTTCATTTGAAGTATATTCTAGTTGGCAGGTTGGTGATGATTGAAAGTGTATTCTAGTTGGTAGGTTGGTTTTCATTTAAGGTGTATTCTAATTGGCAGGTTGATGATGATTGAAAGTGTATTTTAGATGATAGATTGGTTTTCATTTAAGTGTATTCTAATTTGCAGGTTGATGATGATTGAAAGTGTATTCTAGTTGGTAGGTTGGTTTTGATTTGAAGTGTATTCTAGTTGGCAGGTTGATGATGAATTGAAGTGTATTCTAGTTGGTAGGTTGATGATGAATTGAAGTGTATTCTAGTTGGTAGGTTGATGATGAATTGAAGTGTATTCTAGTTGGCAGGTTGATGATGAATTGAAGTGTATTCTAGTTGGTAGGTTGGTTTTTCGTATGAAGTGTAACCTAGTTGGCAAGTTAGTTTTCATTTGAAGTGTATTCTAGTTGGCAGGTTGATGATGATTGAAAGTGTATTCTAGTTGGCAGGTTGATGATGAATGGAAATGTATCGTAGTTGGCAGATTTGATGATTGAAAGTGTATTCTAGATGGCAGATTGGTTTTTCATTTGAAGTGTATTCTAGTTGGCAGGGTGATCATGATTTAAAGTGTATTCTAGTTGGCAGGTTGATGATGATTGAAACTGTATTTTAATTGGCAGGTTGATGATGATTGAAAGTGTATTCTAGATGGCAGGTTGGTTTTCATTTGAATGGTATTCTAGTTGGCAGGTAATGATAATTGAAAGTGTATTCTAGTTGTCAGATTGGTTTTCATTTGAAGTGTATTCTATTTGGCAGGTTGATGATGAATGAAAGTGTATTCTAGTTGGCAAGTTGGTTTCATTTGAAGCGTATTCTAGTTGGCAGGTTAATGATAATTGAAAGTGTATTCTAGTTGGCAGGTTGGTTTTCATTTGAAGCGTATTCTAGTTGGCAGGTTGGTTTTCATTTGAAACGTATTCTAGTTGGCAGGTTAAAGATAATTGAAAGTGTATTCTAGTTGGCAAGTTGGTTTTTTTTGATTTGAAGCGTATTCTAGTTGGAAGGTTGGTTTTCATTTGAAGCGTATTCTAGTTGACAGGTTGATTCACGCTTTATGTGATTTGCTATACTATTCGCAAATTATTCAATTCTTGGGATGCTCCACAAAGATTTGACGGCTATAGCGATGTGCTTAGATTGACGTAGGATCTTTTATCATTTTTAGAGGAGAGTGGTGTAAGCAGACTTCCCAACTGATACGCAATTGCGTATTTGAGTGCGCAAAGCAGAAGAAGAAGAAAACACAAATCCTGATACACATTTTCCACAAACATTATAAGGTGCCAAAGTGAGCTAAGGTTAAAGATGGTACAATAAAAACTGATATCAAAGCGTGTGTCTTTGTGTTGTGTTGTAGTAATATTGTAGTGCTGTGAGTTTGTAATCATGATGACACTGATTCAAAACCGAGAGCTGGCTCAGGTGTTGGTTTCACAACGTTGCTATCTTAGAAAGGTATTTCAGTCTGATTTCCTCACCCGGCTCAGGTGTAAATAAGTACCCATCAAAAGGTAGAGAAGAATCTTGCCAGATTGCTGGTATAAAGCACTTAACAGGCTGATGTACTGTATGCTCCCCAGGGAGTTGTGAAAGATTTTGAATGAAATGACCTGCTGGGGAATAAACGATGTACACTCTGTGAGCCTGAGCTTATGCGGGAATATATAATCCATCTTTATATTTGTCTTATTGTATCTGCTTTACTCTTTCAGGCCCTAGAAGATCATCGCCTGGCCGTGCTGCACATCAACCAGCAGTTGGAGTCAAGCATGATGGAACTTCAGTGCCAGTTGGACCAGCAGCTGCACCCAAGATGGGCGCCCTGCAAGAGAACAGGGCCAGGACTAGGTCAGGTCGTTCCGGCCCAGCCGTCGACCAGAGGTCACAGCCAGACAACATTTTAGACAGGGTCTGTCTAACCCTTACCCAACACTGAGACCTGAAAGTAGAGGGGGACCTTAGCCGACGGTTGCGTCAGACGACATACCGACCCAGGCGTCGGCATTCGCCGGCAGAGCCGACGTTTCCGATGGCATTCCCTCCTCATCGTCAGTCCAGAGAAAGGGCAGAGGCCTGAGGTGATAGATTCTGGAGTGGCCAGTCGTTCATCTTATCACCTGGACAGCGATGTCAGCATGCACTCCGTGTCCGGCAACAGTATTACGACCAGTGACAGTGGCTGTTGGCCAAAGTGATAAATCACAGCGTAGCCTGCCATCTCAGTATTTGTTTAAGCTCATCTCTATTTCCAATTGGGGGAGGGGGTGGAAAAGCTAACCCAGCTTTCCCTTCCCTCCCCTTCATTTTGTGATCTACCAGACCTGCCCCTAAAGTCCCCTATACCTAGCCTCCTGAGCAAAAAAGAAAAAATTTACATGGGGTAGAAAAAATATTTGTTTCAAGGAAACCAGTGGTTAGAATTAGATGAAACTTTCGGAGATGGGAGAGAAAATAGGCCTAGCCTTCACCCTTCATCTACGCCAGTATTCCACCTTTAGTGCCAGTCCACCCAGCAGGTAGAACCTTGTTTGACGCAGAAGGTACTTTTGCACTGTATAGCAGCCATTGGTTTTCATCTTCTTGTGTGGATTGTCCTTGTAAGTTACTCCAGGAACTATCTGTTGTATCTGAGGTGCTTTTCCATGCACACAGCACAGATGTGGTTGGACAAGGTACCAGAAGGAATATCAGAAATGGTTGCCTGGAGTCAAATGTTGCGGACAGGGTTCGTTTTGTCCTCTGTGAACTGCTGTCGTTCTATAGTCACCAATGAGCTCTAGAGCAAAGTCTCTGAATGAACCTTGTAAAAAACAAGGGTTTTTTCGACGCTTTTTGTTGTACTGAAATGTTCAAGATGTACGAAATTTGGGGAGCAGATAATCAAGAACTGGCCTAACCTTATAGATTTTGTCAGTTTTGTCAGCATTTGTATCACTCCTAGTTAATCACATGTAGAAAATTCCAGAGGGCCAAGAATCTATCCAGCGTCATGGACGTTATGAAAACCAGGAGTAAATCCAACAAAATCAGTTCCTTCACTTGCCCAGTAATCCAGATAGCTCGGCTTCACACACAAATACTCCATATATATTCTCAGTCCAATAAAGACTTTTATTTCTTGAACTGAGGCATCCTTGAAATTCTTTGCATGGTAAGAATTTGGCTTTTTAGTAGCACTTCATGAGCACGGAGATTCGTCTTTTCTGTCAAATTCTGCAAAAATCGGCTGCAAAAACAGGAAAGAAATTCTAAACATGAACTGTCTTCTGGGATAGAATCAGAAAGGTTCACTGGCCCTTTCCCATCTTCATTGAAGTTTAGATCTAGAGTAGTTAGTGCTACAAAGTCTCTAGTCCAACCCCTCATCACCACCAACATCTCCCCCATCAGCTGTTTTGAGAAGACGCCCCTTCCTCCAACACTAGGCCTAACACTCAGTCTAGATCTAGATCTATCATCGGGTGCAAGATTCTCATCACCCCATTACTCATTGTCTGTGTCACTTTCGATAGAACTAGACACATCGTATTCCTGCAGAAATTCTGCCTCATCTGAGTCAGACTCGGCCAAAGTATCATCACCTGTTGAACTGTGAAGAGCCCTGATGGAACCCTTTTTCCTGTTGAGGTGCTTGGTTCATCAATCGCACGTTTCATGGTCAATTTTTATTTAATTTCTAATCAAAACAACCACTCAAAGGTTTCACAAGGAGCAGACATTTGCAAAGGCTAATCACGCACTAAATGCAAGATTTGACAATGATTGGTTGGTCATTTTTAGTTTGTTTCCACATGCTAACCCAAAAACCGAAAATTCGGTAACTCGGTTTGTTAGGGTTAATGGGTAAATCTATACGAAAGAACGAGGCAATAAAATCTGAAATGATATTATTATTACTTAACAGGAAGTGCAATTACATTGGAGTGGGAAAGAATTGTAAAGATCAGTGATTGACTTACACTTACAGTTCATCGCGAAAGATAATCTTTTCTTGCCTGTTCACGTTTTTTGTCTTTAACAAATAGATTATTTAAGTTGTATTATATTGTGCTCACTTATTTAAATTTGCAATGAAATCTCCATTCCGTCGCTTCAGTTGTAAAGAATTCTCCTACATAAGCATGTGGTATTTATCTATTCTATGGTTGAATTATGTCTGAAATGTGTGCTATGTTTATCTTTTACTATGATTGACTTGTGTCTTGAATGTGTACCATGTTTATCTAACTATGGTTGAATTATGTCTGAAATGTGTACTATGTTTGTCTTTTTCTATGGTTGAATTATGTCTGAAATGTGTACTATGTTTGTCTTTTATATGGTTGATTTGTGTGTGGACTGTATCTATGTCTATCTTTATTATGGTTGAATTTTGTCTTGAATGTATACGATGTTTATCTTTACCATTGTTAAATTGTGTCTGGAATGTGTACCGTGTTTGTCTTTTCCATGATTGAATTGTGTTTTGAATGTGTACCTTGTTTGTCTTTATTATGGTTGAATTGTGTCTTGAATGTGTACCATGTTTGTCTTTACTATAGTTAAATTGTGTCTTGAATGTGTACCATGTTTGTCTTTACTATAGTTAAATTGTGTCTTGAATGTGTACCATGTTTGTCTTTACTATAGTTAAATTGTGTCTTGAATGTGTACCATGTTTTGTCTTTACTATAGTTAAATTGTGTCTTGAATGTGTACCATGTTTATCTTTTCTATGGTGGAACTGTGTTTTGAATCTTACCCCGTGTTTATCTTTACCATGATTAAATTGTGTCTGGAATGTGTACCATTTTGTCTTTTCCATGGTTGAATTATGTTTTGGAATGTGTACCATGTTTATCTTTACCATGGTTAAATTATGTCTGGAATGTGTACCATTTGTCTTTCCATGGTTGAATATGTTTGGAATTTGTACCATGTTTATCTTTACTGTGGTTGAATTATGTCTGGAATGTGTACCATGTTTGTCTTTTCCATGGTTGAATTATGTTTGGAATGTGTACCATGTTTATCTTTACCATATCTTGGATTTTTATGCCATCTGCTTTGGTTTGATCTTTTATTCAGTATGTTTCTGATTTTGTTTCTTTTAGTTTTCCTACTACTCTTCTTAGATATTTTATTTCAGCTGCCTGTACTCTGTATTCTCTACTGTCTAAAGGTCAGGTTTCGCTGCCATGGGGGGAAATCAGGACAATAAACTGTATTGTATGCTGCCATTTGTTTTGTTGACAATTCTTGCATATTTGCAAATGCCTTTCTAGATGGTTATATGTGTACTTGCCTTTTGGATTCTCTGGCTGATTTCACTCTTAGTTTCCCTCTGGAAGTTAAACATTACTCTAGGTATTGTAACTGAACTTGTTCTAAATTCTCCTGGCCAATTTAGAATCTTGTGTTTTAGCTTCCTAGTTACTAGCATTGTTTTGGTTTTCTTTGCATTTACTCTCATTCCTCTTTCATTTAAATTGTTCACAATGCTGATATTCGACTCAAGGTCACTTTCTGATTTTCCAAACAGAGGCTAAATCATCGGCAAATGAAAGCATTGATACATTTACTGGTTTGAGCTTCCACATACCTACATTCATTTCTTCATTTTGAGGATGCCCTTTGCCACTGAATCCA
>JAXRKP010000494.1:0-35000 GCA_037039925.1 Doris montereyensis
AATGCAAAGATCTTAGGGCGGAGTGGCCGTCCAGCAACAAGTCGATTTCAAATGTCCTACCTCCTGATGCCAAAAAACGGAAGAAAAAAAAAGTGTATACAAATACATCTTGGGCCGTCTTATTCTCAAAATCTTTTTCAGGCAGCTATTCATTCGTGAACTTTTGTAACAACTACTTGTTGTGAGTTCTGAACATGTTCCATGGTTCACTTCAATAGAGCATTGATTTTGCATTAGAATAAAATAATGTTTGTTATCTTTGTTTTGAATGGAGATGTTTCTCTTTCTAAATTTTATTCATTTCGTTGTCCTTGCCTTGCCGGTTCTTGCCTTGATGTATGCTTCTGTTTTATCCATTGTCGTCTATGGTGCTTCTATTGAACTGACTGTTACTTTCTGTGATTGCTTCTGTGTTGTTGTATTCCTCATAAATTGCCTAAACCGATTTTTAAACCGATGAATTTTGAGAGCTTTGCCACCAGTTTGGTTGGGTTTTTTTGTTTTAATTATTTTTTTGGGGGGTGTTTTTTTTTACTGCATTTGTTGTGTATGTTGCGGGGTGGCATGATCGTCTGCAAGATTTGAGTCATGGAGTCGTGGCCGCAATGTCAATTGGATTCCATTTTTCATTCCTGCTGTAGTCTCTTTCATCAACTAGTCTGTTGCTAATGTGAAGGGAGGCATGATGCTGGAATAGCACCAGGCCCTGGTGCTTTGCCAGATTTGAGTTGTTTTATGGCCTTGACTACTTTCTCCTGACATTATGTGTATTTGCTTCGACAGTAAGCATATAAGAGTATGCATGTTTAGTATAAAATGTATAAAGGGGTAATTTTGACTTTATATATCTTTCGAAGTACATTTAATTGCCAATGTCGACATTATGTATATCCCATGTTTTCGATTTCCTAAGCACTATGTACACGGACCATTGCCTTGAATGGACAATAAAGAATTATTATTATTTGGTATAGTATTACAAGTACCGGTATGCTAAATTGAAAGTAGTCCTATTAGAAATGAAACATAATCGAACACTCCTTCGATGTCCATTTCGCATGTTGTTAGGTAGAAGATTACATGTATAAATGTTGGCAATAGTTTTTTTCCCGTCACAACGCTATCAAATAATTGAAATAAACAAAAAAAACCCCAGCAAACACACACCCCCCCCCCCCAGCAGTTCCCCTACCCTAGACATCGATTCCCAACCTTTCTGATCTAAGCACGAAGACTCGAACATATTTCCGACTTTGCAAGACACCTTGTACTATTCAAATGCATTACTACTATTATTATTATTATTATTATTATTATTATTGTTATTCTTGTGATTT
The DNA here is from genome assembly GCA_037039925.1 of Doris montereyensis. NCBI lineage: Eukaryota > Metazoa > Mollusca > Gastropoda > Nudibranchia > Dorididae > Doris > Doris montereyensis. Next base: position 1,338 of record JAXRKP010000494.1, read on the forward strand.
TAGGGCCCTCACATTAATACAAGTGAAAAGGCATAAAAGACAGCGGGAAGGATTAGGTCAGGACCTTTCTTTCTTTCTTTATCAGTTCCCATTCTACCTTTCGGTGTATGGGTTCAGATGCCCAAGATGATCTTTCTCCAGGATGCCCTGTCCTGGCATTTCTGTTTTCCTTCCGTCAAGTTAAATTTCTGTTTCAATACCTTTTTTATATCTTCTTCCGCTTTCTCCGAGGTCTGCCTTTTGGTCCCTTACCGTGGGCTTTAGCTCTGTATACTGATTTAGCTATTCTATTGTCATTCGTTCTGTTTACATGCCCAAACCATCTCAATTGATTTGTTTTATCTTGTTTTTATGCCATCTGCTTTGGTTTCATCTCTTATTGTTGTGTTTCTAATTTTGTCTCTTTTAGTTTTCCCTACTACTCTTCTTAGATATTTCATTTCAGCTGCCTGTACTCTACTGTCTAAAGTCCAAGTTTCGCTGCGATAAAGGAAAGTAGGACAATAAACTGTATTGTATACTGCCATTTTGGTTTTTGTTGACAATTCTTGCTTACCTACAAATGCCTTTCTAGATGGTTATATATTGCATTTGCCTTTTTGATTCTCTGGCTGATTTCTTCTCTCAGTTTTCCCTCTGAGTTAATCATTACTCATAGCTAATTGTAGCTTTGAACTTGTTCTAAATACTCCTGCCCAATTTAAGATTTTGTGTTTTAGCCTCCCTAGTTACAAGCATTGTTTTGGCGATTAGGACCTATCAACAGTAATCGGACTATCCATCTATGACGGATGACAATGAAAAGAGTGACTACTACTACTACCTCTACTACTACTACTAGTAGTAGTAGTACTAAGTAGTAGTAGTAGTAGTAGTAGTACTAGTAGTAGTAGTAGTAAGTAGTAGTAGTAGTAGTAGTAGTAGTAGTAGTAGTAAAACGAGTTGTAATAGTGGTAGAAGTAGTAGTAGTAGTAGTAGTAATAGTAGTAGTAGTAGTAGTAATAGTGGTAGTAGTAATGGTGGTAGTAGTAGTAGTAGTAATAGTAGTAGTAGTAGTAATAGCAGTAGTAGTAGTAATAGTAGTAGTAGTAGTAGTAGTAGTAGTAGTAGTAGTAGAAGTAGTAGTAGTAGTAGTAGTAGTAGTAGTAGTAGTAGTAGTAGTAGTAGTAGTAGTAGTGTAGTAGTAGTAGTAGTAGTAGTAGTAATTGTAGTGCATTCAGTATAATATACTGTCAAGGCACGAAGACATTGTGACAATGTTTATTCATCTAGCTTTTTCTGTTTCTTGGCTATTTTGGTTTTAGTTTAACTCACTATGTTGTTGATATATGAAGAATGACTTGAAGTTTTACAAAACAGAATTGTCAATACAGCAATGTACACTATATATCCTTTTACGTTGTCAGGCAATACTGGTAAACAGGAACGAAATAGGAAGTCAGTTCGCATACACGGACATGACATGCTAATGACTCATAACCACAACAGGCTTAACTCGGCTACATTTTGCAAGGATAGTTTTCTATAGTGCGTGTGGTACTAGATCTAGTACATGTGCATCAGGTAACCCAGCCCTCTTGAATGTGTAAGTTTCGTGTATACTCTAAAGTTAACAATCCAAACTGAAACACACTATGCAATTATAAACTCATGTTTAGGTGCAGGTACAGTTACTGTTGTGACGTCGGTGGCCGAGTGGTTAGGCAGACAGACTTGGTAACATGACGTCCAGGATTCGAATCCCAGCATAGCCAGGTCAGACGTTGTGTTCCTTGGGAGAGACACGTAACCCGCATTTTCCCCCACTTGACCCAGGAGCAAATGGATACACGCACTAGCTTTGGAGTAATAAAGATCTGCGTTAGACTAGTGTCCTGTCCAGGTGATTATTATCATCTATTTCGTTTCACGCTATAGAAATCGGGATCAGCTCCGTCTCTATGGGCCATAACTGCCTTGAAGCAACTTTACTGCAGTTACAATGAAGCGTTGTGGTGCAAGTTGATACATAATGTAATCATGATGATAACATCGGTTACAAACCATGGCGTACCGGTACCCAGGTATTTGTCGCGACTCTGCCATCCATCTACTCTTGCGTCCGGTGTGAATGAAGGCATAACAAGGCAGAAGGGATCTCTGACAGACAGCTGTACGGTATGCTACCAAGTGAGTTGAGAAGGACTTGGAATGAAATGGTCTGCTGGAGGATATTATGACCTAAAGTAAACTCAATAAGTCTACCCTTATACGAGATACAGACTGTATCCATCTCCTTGCCTGTTAGTGTTACATTACAATTACAATATTGGACCAGTTGGGTACATAATTCAAAGATACAATGAAAAAACTGCCAAAAATTTGGTACATGTATTGTAATTACTTTCAAGCATTACAAATACAATATGTACTAGTACAAATGTACCATTTAATTGAAATCTAAAAATACTGACATCATCTGTTTAATAATAAACACGCTGTCAAGTATCATTAATTGCAAAGACAGCTTCATCTCCACTACCAGGGGTGATCATATTCAAATATAAATATCCCTGAATATGAAGGAATAAACACAGAGACATGAAATTTCGCATATTATTTTCAATCTAGTATATAATACCCATCTGAAACGACACACTTCTCCCATCGCTTTTTGACCTTGAAAAGCCCTTGAAAGTGAAATTAAAAGTGGTTGGGCTGAATCGTGAACGCTTAGCCATGCTTCTTCTGCTGTACACGAAACATCTAGTTCGAATGTACGTCATGAAATCTTCTTCCCTATTACAATCAGCTCTTTCTCCAGGTGGACCTGAAGGGAAGGGTGCTCTTGCAAAGAATCGACCGGGAAAGTATCGTGGGCGCCTCTTTCTCTTACAACAAGTTTGTACAAGATAATGCACCATCACACCTGGCTGCAATTTCCAAGACTGCCACAGTGAGACTTATGCGGCTTTTGAAATTCTTCCTCTTCCTGCTCATTCCCCAAATCTGGCACCTTCGGACTTTCTTGTAGTACTACAGCAGAAGTGTGGCTGAGGGCCTAGCCAACCAACTTTTACTTTCAACCAAGGGCTTTTCAAGGTCAAAGAGCAGCGAGAGAAGTGTGTCGTTTCAGATGGGGATTATATATATATTTTTAAAAAACCAGTCTTTTTTATCTTTATTCATTCACATTCAGGGACATTAATATTTGATCAGCCCTCGTATATGGCCATAACTTGTCAATGTTTTGCTTATTGAATTTTCATATGAAATGGAAAGGGTAAGCATCAGATGAAACTTGTGGATATAAATAATTATAGAAGAAACAAAATATAAAAAGACACCAACTCTTGATAAGGACTTTTAATTGTTTTCCTTTTTTTTTCTTAAAGATAAATTTTGATTATGACGAACGATCCAATTATTGTAATGTTACCTACATTACCAAAGGTAGTAAACAAAGACAAGGACTAACACTTTCTTTCTGAGCAATTCAGACAGGAAGAAATAATACACATTGCTTAGAAGAAAATTTCATCCAAAATTAATTCATGTGTCATACCCATACAAAGTTTTTAAACACATTAATCCATTGAAATTGAATTTTCAGTTGGAAGCAAACTTAACTAAAAACAAAACAAAACAATCTGTCCCCATTGAAATATAGGAATAAGGGGGAAAACAACAACAAATTGAAATGCTTAAGAGAAAAGAAATAAGCACAAGTAATACCAGACAATTCGTTCTCTTATTTTAAAAACTCCACCTACTCGCTTTCACCTCCTCATAAAGCATTTTTGGCATGTCCTCTCTCTCATCACCTCTCTATTACAAAAAAGATGTGAATTAATTTGACTACCCCATACACCTATTGCTGTGACTTTAGAGTGAAATGAAATGGCACAGCAAAGGTAAACGGAAAAGAACGAATGAAAAGAGGGACCTATACTAACAGTAGATATAGTACCACCTTGAAAAGAAGAAAAGAAACGAGAAAAAAGTACACATGTAGTGTAAGTGTAAATAAGCACCATACAGAGCTCACATTCATAATTCAGTATGCACAGATGTCAATCTATTTGGTGTAACTGTGTTGTATAGAAAATCAGGTCATACACTTGATACTGATTCATTTTCTATTTCAATACATATGCAAATTTTTGTCTATCAAAATTTATGCAATTGATTTCAACTTCAATGTCATATTACAAAACACCTCTCTAAATCAGCGATCCATTCAATAGAAACTGACTTCACGCTATAGAAACTATGATACGCTCTGGCTTCTATGGGGCCTTTAGGGCCTTGGAATGAACTTTTTTATGAGAGAAATTATATATATATATATATATATACAGGAGAGGAGAGAGGAGAGAGAATAAGAGAGAGAGAAGAAAGAGAGAGAGAGAGAGAGAGAGAGAGAGAGAGAGAGAGAGAGAGAGAGAGAGAGAGAGAGAGAGAGAGAGAGAGAGAGAGAGAGAGAGAGAGAGAGAGAGAGAGAGAGAAAGAGAGAGAGAGAGAGAGAGAGAGAGAGAGAGAGAGAGAGAGAGAGAGAGAGAGAGAGAGAGAGAGAGAGAGAGAGAGAGAGAGAGAGAGAGAGAGAGAGAGAGAGAGAGAGAGAGAGAGAGAGAGAGAGAGAGAGAGAGAGAGAGAGAGAGAGAGAGAGAGAGAGAAGAGAGAGAGAGAGAGAGAGAGAGAGAGAGAGAGAGAGAGAGAGAGAGAGAGAGAGAGAGAGAGAGAGAGAGAGAGAGAGAGAGAGAGAGAGAGAGAGAGAGAGAGAGAGAGAGAGAGAGAGAGAGAGAGAGAGAGAGAGAGAGAGAGAGAGAGAGAGAGAGAGAGAGAGAGAGAGAGAGAGAGAGAGAGAGAGAGAGAGAGAGAGAGAGAGAGAGAGAGAGAGAGAGAGAGAGAGAGAGAGAGAGAGAGAGAGAGAGAGAGAGAGAGAGAGAGAGAGAGAGAGAGAGAGAGAGAGAGAGAGAGAGAGAGAGAGAGAGAGAGAGAGAGAGAGAGAGAGAGAGAGAGAGAGAGAGAGAGAGAGAGAGAGAGAGAGAGAGAGAGAGAGAGAGAGAGAGAGAGAGAGAGAGAGAGAGAGAGAGAGAGAGAGAGAGAGAGAGAGAGAGAGAGAGAGAGAGAGAGAGAGAGAGAGAGAGAGAGAGAGAGAGAGAGAGAGAGAGAGAGAGAGAGAGAGAGAGAGAGAGAGAGAGAGAGAGAGAGAGAGAGAGAGAGAGAGAGAGAGAGAGAGAGAGAGAGAGAGAGAGAGAGAGAGAGAGAGAGAGAGAGAGAGAGAGAGAGAGAGAGAGAGAGAGAGAGAGAGAGAGAGAGAGAGAGAGAGAGAGAGAGAGAGAGAGAGAGAGAGAGAGAGAGAGAGAGAGAGAGAGAGAGAGAGAGAGAGAGAGAGAGAGAGAGAGAGAGAGAGAGAGAGAGAGAGAGAGAGAGAGAGAGAGAGAGAGAGAGAGAGAGAGAGAGAGAGAGAGAGAGAGAGTACAATTTCATTGTCATTATCTTGCAATTTTTGAGCAGGTTGGTAAAAATAAAAAAGGCATTCATAGTCATACAATACTTTAAAGAGGAAGAATTAATTTTGGTTTTATCGATACCTAATCTAATACAGTAGTTGATGGCATGTTCCAGCCAGCTGGTTTTGACAACATGCCTGTCTGAGATGAATATTGAAGCTTGCACTGCACAAACTCCCTGAATTGTGTCTACCGAGACGAGGTGTCGGGCCGCTCAACGAGAAGGTTGTGGGTTCAAGTTCAAGCCAAGCCCTGGCAAATTGAAAACTTTTCCCGAGCTTTTTGAGTAAATTCCACCCCCCTCCCCCGCTGGTCTAGGACAATACAAAGGAGGTCCCATGTGCAGACACAGAACTCTATATGCACGTTAAGGATCCCTTGACTGTTAACATGACAGTCAATGCAAAATTAAAAATCCTACAAAAAACATTGAGATCCCCTTAGTTGTGGATGTGGGTAAAAGTAAAAGTAAATCAAATAAAAAAAAATATCCAATGAGATCGCCAGCAGTTCTCTCTGGATATTTCACTTTTAAATCAGCCAGTCTCATGTATTAAATTGATATAGACTTGCTGTTTAAGGTCTTTAAGGTAGCCCCATAGAAGGAAGTCACGTAGGTTTAAATTTTAAATTGGGACTATGTAAATGTAATGGCCATAAAAGACTGATCTAGATAAGAGATGATCCTCAAATGACTTCCACCCTCACATTTTGCTGTGTGGGTGGTTGCTCCTTTCTGCATAAATCTATACATGGTATTTCTTAGATCAACTTTTCATGTCACTGATTGTCAATGTCAATGTCAGTAGATCTGCATATGTATTATTTATTGCTATCATATTTGTTATGGTGGGGATGTATCTTGTTTTCAGTGCCTGTTATTCTTTTGCGTGTTCACAGCAACCATGTGTCCTTGCTCGTCGAAGATTTGCAGCCAGTGTCACACCAGACAATATTACTTGAATTACTAAAATCATTACTATTGCAACCAAGTTTGGAAAAGGGGAGGTAATCACATAATCATTGCCATGGGGCTGTTCTTTCAAAGCTGTTAGTGTTACGGCCCATATAATCCCCGGTTTTAATAACATAAAGCGAAACACTATCAGATGATAATGATCACCTCCTGGACAGGACGCTACTCTGACGCAGGTTTTTACTCCCAATCTAGTGTTTGTACCCATTTGCACCTGTGTTGAGACAGAAAATGCGTGTTAAGTGTCTTTCCCAAGGAACTCGACATACCACTGTACCTGGGACAAAGTTCTCATAATGTATTCTTTTTGGTGACAAGTGAAAGTAGAACTCGTTTTAACTAATATAGTTCATGGCGGATTAATTAGTGTCAATACATTTTCTAAAAAAACTATATAATTTAATATATCACTTGATAAATAAAAAAAACAACAAAAAACCCCACACAAAACACTTGAGCTGAGCTCTGCATTGTTTTAAGCATTCTGTACTTTATTCTTGTATGTTTTCTTTTCCTTTCACTGATACACATACTGTCACTATTCCACCATAAAATCAGCATTTGGGACAGGATCTATATATCAGTTGCACTAGATCTAAATCCTCGCTTTCATCACCACTTCCAAATTTTTACAATAATTCTTCACAACCATCACTTTACCTATCATTCCAATCAATTTTTTCATAACAACTCCCATCATCGTCACCACTAAGACTAATTTCATAAACTGTTATTTCATATGACTTGTAACTACTATAAATCAATATCTAGGACCCAGACACAGTTGTACAAGATTTAAATCCTCGCTGCCAAGTTCTTGAAATATTTCTTTATCTACATCACTCCCTCTATCATTTGCATCAATTTCTCTACCCACAATCTTCACCATATGGACTTGAAACATCACCAATAAGTGAGTTCAGTAAAAGCCTGTATTGACTATTCACAGGAAAAAAAAACTTAAGTGCGATCAAAGCTTACTGCTGATGCTGCAAAAAATTATTTAGGCCTTCTTTATCATCTGAAATCAAATAAAAACCCTTACTATTACCTTGTACTGGTATCTATTAGAACTGGAAGTACCAAGTGTAAATTTCCCCACAGAAGAGTTCTTGTTTCTTAGAAACCTTAAAAAAAAATACAGGCCGGCTGGTAGTGAGCTATGGCCGGATCAGTGCTAAATGGAAATTTTATAAAACAAAGTTTCAAGTGTTATTACTATCAATCTTTTTGTTCATTCCCGCTTTTGTTAACATGTTCACTCAATGTAATAAACATATGAGTTGCTTGAAAGCATTGTGAGTTGTCTAAAGAAGAGTTTGTTTAGCACCACCTGAATCCATCCAATGTAAAAAAAAAAAACAAAACAATGGCAAAGGAATTGACAAAAAAAAGGACTTGTTTTTCAAGAAAATTACACTCTTCTTTCAAAATCAGGAAGATCAAGTCTTTTACTTTCAAAATCAACACCTACTTACTTTCTAAAAGGAGTTTACATGATATTATAAAAACGAAAGATAGTATTCAGCCAAACGCTGTCAGCATTACCACTGCAAAATGGATGCAACTAGCGAATGCTGTCATTGTTGTTCTGCAGATATATTCATAAATTCCCAAATGAAAATTAAATTTAAACTTGTGTACAATCTTTTTAAATTTCATTCTTTCCTCCCTGGACTTAAGATGAGAACCAGCAGAAAAAATAAGAAAAATATTGAAGCTCCACAGAACTCAATTAGCCCAATGTTACATTCCGTTCTTTCAGGGTAATATTCTTAGAAATACAGTTTACATACCTCTTCTTTCTCCACATGAAGAAAAGCAACAAAGGAAAAAGTATAATTCATAACTTTCTGGCATCAATGTGCATAACATGAAATTCAAACATTAAATTTATGCAAACTCAATATAGTTAATAGCATGTGTGAAAAAAAATGCTGACACAATTATATTGGAGGATAACTGAAACCATCCTAAAAATTTTTACATTTTGCATTCAAAACATGTTATCGCATAAAGAAACCCACAAACGTTACATTCTCGAGGAACTAAAAGATGTCTGGAGTTAGTTCATCAGTCCATTAAAAGCCTTTGTCTAATGATTTAAACAAGACTCTAAAACGACACTTGGACTGTCCTTTCAATGGCAAATGAAAATGCAACATACATTCAAGTACACTTGGGACCTTTTGAGTTTTCCATGATATTTCATATCCAACAAGGCTGAGTGCTACATCAAGATCCCATTCACCATGGATAATCCCATTAATCACATCCTCCCAACCTTGTACTGGTTACTGAAGACCACTGGTTTGTGAGTCTAGCTGCGACTTTTGACTGACTGACTGTCCTCTCCTCCCCACTTGAAATTATAAAAATTAATTAAAACTGCACTAGGCTTTAAATGAGCCACTCTGAAAAATGCTTGCAATCTTGAGAAGAGGTAATGACAATTTTTTCAGCTTAGAACTTTCAGGATGTCTGTATCTCTCAAAAGCATGAAGTAAAAGAGAAAAACAGAAATTTTCTCTGTTGAAAAGAAAAGTTTATAATGCAGTAAACATACATACGTCATGTTGCCTTCATCAAAACTTCAAAATCAAATCGAATAAAAGTAAATTTCAATACATCACATAAATTTGAAGGAAATTAAATAGGTACACTGAAAAAATATGATAAAGACAACACTGACGATGAATCATAATGATGATGGTGGTGGTCATGATGATAATAATGATGAGCGCAGAAGGATGACCTTTCTTAAAGTGCATGTTAGCAGGCTAATTGATGTAAAAAATTCTCAGCAATATCAAACTTCATGTTCATCAAACAAAGTTTCAAACGCACATCATTGCCCACATAACATGAATCATTGACAGTAGAAGACATCTAAAATAAATAACCCATCAGGTTCAGGGTTAGAGCCAGTGTGTTTATAGATACAATGAATGAATGTTGCGAATGGTCAAATGCTTGCGACATGTCGGACAAGCGTGCTGGCGTTGATAGCAGTACGGATACACTCATCACAGAAAATATGACCACAAACAGTAGACATAACCACGTCTGCTCTTTTTTATCTGTTTTAGAAGAATATATCAAAAGGTTTGAATAAAAGAATGCTCATTCTTATAATTTAAAAAAAAAAAAAAAGAAGTTAAATTTCTCACAAAAGAACTCAAGCGATTCTTTTGACTTTGTAACAGTGTTATTTAATTCGCCTCCTTTACATATATTTCTCATTATTTCAAAATAAAATTCAAAAACCAAAAAAACAAAACCTGCAATAATTGCAAAAATCCACATGTGCTGTTATGTCTCTACACACAACCTGTCCTGTTGTGTAAACACCAATCTGATACAATTATTTATACTTATTTACAGGAGTTATTTGGTTAATTGCACACTTTTCTCTTTTCCCCAACAGCCTGTAATTATCCAGTGACTACCACATCACTTCACGCGTTACAACTTTGACTCGTTGCTGATGTTGGTGCTTACTCACACCAGGCAGAATGGAAAATATCTGTTATGTGTTTCTCAACCGGAAGTACAATACCGTAATCAGCATTTCCAGGATTCAATCCCAGGAGTTCACGATCCCAAACCCGGCAAGAAATGGAAACTAGGCTATCAGTGCCCCTTGTTCCACCATTTCCACGATCCCAAAATCGAGAGTTTAAACAAATGAAATGCTCCCAGTAAATGAAGAAAAAAAAAGAAGCAACAACTCACCTGTTTCACATCATCCATACACACAGGGCAAGAGATCTTTATACCGTCAGGTGACTTCAGTAAACTGAATTGGCTGATGAACTAGGTGAAGGATTGAAATCAAAACAATAAATTCAATGAAAACCTTTAAAGTATATAAAAATATAAAAATATATACCTACTAGATGAAAATAAAAACTTTAAAACCAAAGAATTTTTTATAACATTGTTGGTAATGACCCAATCAGCACTGAAATTGAACACAATATAATTGAAACTAGTGCACTTTGTGTAACGTAAATCTCAAATCATTTCCAAAATGTTTAGATGATGGTGAGATAAAAACAATTAATTATTGTTCATCGAGCATTTGCAGTGAAAGCCTATTTTGAAACCAAACATTGGGAGCAACTCTTTTTGCGAATGAATTCCACATCGATCACACAAGTTTGCATAAATTCCATCACATAAAAATATTTTGATATGGGTTTGTACTTTTAACAAGTAGGGTTCAGTCAAGATATACTAAACAAACAAACAATAAAGCTGCCTGTATCCTCTGAATCATTTGTGGCTTTTGGCTCTTGTTCAATCGAAAGACACCTTTACCTTGCAGCAGAATCTGGAAAGGCACCTCTGGCAAATCTTCCCCGTCGCTGTTGTCCCAAATGAACACATGGACCTGTGGAGCTGGGTCAACATTGGAGGATGATTGGTTCGCAGAAGAACTCGAACTTTGCTGAGGATTTTGTCTGTTTGAAATATGTGATCTTCTAGCACCACGACGGCCACTTCCCCTGATCTCCTTACAGGACCTGGAAAATAAAATCATTTGCATTAAGTACCTTAGACAAGAATGAAAGGAGGCTGTGAGACTAATTATTTTGAAATAAGTTAGTCTCCACCTCTTTTCTAGGGTTGTAGTTGTATGAAAGTGTGAAACAAGAAAATCAGGATTTAGAGCATCCAAGTAGCTTCTCATGGAAAAAAGTTTGAGGAGTGAACCTGAAAATAACGCTCTATCCCTGCCTACTGCTGCCAATATCCATCTCTGCCCAAAGCCTTATAGATTAGGAAGATGCATGCATTACAGAAGCCACTTATAGTTGAATAACAATTGTTTAGCATAGTAACATTAACAAGTCATTTTCCCACAACAAACTGGCTCTGTTGTTCAAATAAAAAGTAAAATGATAAGAGAATAGCAAATTCAGCATAAAAGATAAAAAGATAAAAAGATAGAGAAAGTAGGAAGAAGATGTAAAAGAGGCACTAAAGCAAAGAAATTTAACATCCACAAAAAGGAAACGGAAAATATCAGGACAGGGTAGCCTGGTGAAAGGTCATTTGCATTTAAACCTATACACTGGAAGGTTGAAGGGAGCTGATAAAGAAAGAAAGGGTGCAGGATGAATCAGTTCACTGCAACATGCAATACTGCTCCTAAAATCTTGTTTTCACTGGGAGACCAAGTTTGTTAAGAGCTTACAAACCACACATCAAGAGTACGTCTAAATTTCACAATTTCCAACATCGTTTCACAATACAACTGTCAACATCCCCTCTCCAATAATTTATACTACACAGTAGACTACATCTAGATCTGTTGTGGTAAGGAGGGCACCAACAGACGCCACAGGCATGGTGACATTTAGATCTAAGGCTGATTCACAATCTAATCAACAGCAAGTGAGATGTGACTCAATGCATCTCACTTTGATTGGAAGCTTCTGATAGCAATCCTATTTTCCTGTTTGAATATGGCATCTAACAAACAGATTTATTTTACCGTTTGGGTTTTGCTTCCTCCAAATGAACAGACATGTGTCTTGATTGGGTGTAATTCATTTCTAACAAGCTTTGCAAGACCTGCTGCTCTCCACCCACGATGTAAATCAATTCAGCTTGCAACATCAGAAAGTTTGCATTTTACGAGCCCCTAAATAAATGAGTGTATACTCCCCAGTGATTTGAAAAGGACTTTGAACAAAATGGATGAGTTACAGTCTGTGAATAAATCTAGAATCAACTTCGAAGATTTAAAAAATAATGAGTGTCTTCAGATCTTAGTGAAAATCAGTCCATCAAATCTATTGATTTGAGCGGCCTATTCGGTAAGTAGGTAGTGGCACTCTATAAGAAATAGGTCAGCAATGAGCTGAACAACACTTATTAACATTGTAAGACCTACAGCAACTTAACACAACTTGTTTGTTTAGTTGTAATTCACACTGCCCACCATATGCAGTGATCTTAAGGTGAATCAAGAGAAAAGAGCAAGATGAAAGGCACATGGAAGAATGAAAGGAAGGAGTAGGACCCACCCAGCTCCTGCCAACTGTCCACAATACTGAAGTGAGATCATACGATATATAAAAGGTGAAAAGCATACACAAGGCTATTAATTTCAGTCAGCCAGTACCAGAAATCTCAATAAAAAATAATATTTACACAGCCATTTGATTTCCATATTCAAACTGTCTCCTATGAAATATAACGTAGAATAACTTACCAATATCATCTGCTGGAGTCAGTACCTAATGTTGGAATACAAAGATAACAATGTAATATATACAATGTGTGATATGCATAAAAAGCAAAAAAATGACAGTCCAGAATTTTTGCAATGACTTTACTTAGATTTTTAACTCACAACTACATGTGACATAATAATTACTGAGTTAAACCCCACCACAAACACTATTTCCTTCCCAAATAAAGAATAAGAACTAAAAAGGACAAAAAAGTTTTTTTGCACAAATTTAACAATACTAGATTCTAGTCTATCATATGAATGATACAAAAAATTGTGTCTGGCAATAATGTGGTATTGTAAATTATGATTTGAAAATTTAAAAATAAAGACAATGTTCTTCGCTTGATTCATTGTCAATAACACACATATTATTTTAAGATTTGAGTTTGATACGATTTACCCATATCACACAATAAAATCCCAACTCTTCTTCTTCTGCCTTTTTAGCTCGCTGGGAAGCATAGGCCATCAACAAATAATCTTCAATCACTTCTCTCCTGGGCCAGCCTCTCCATAGATTTCCATGTTTGCCCCGTCTTCTTCATCTCTCCCTCCATTTTCTCTTCTCCATGTATGTCAATCTTTTACCCTGTGGGTTCCATGTAAGCTCTGTCTTGTTATTGTGTTGGGATCCTTTCTAAACGTGTGACCCATCCATCTCCATTTCTTTTGTTTTAAATCTTTTTCAGCTGATACTTGTCCAGTTCTTTCCATAGATTAATGTTTGAGATAACTTCAGGCAAGAATATTTTGACAATTCTCCTCAGACATACCTATTTATGAATGATTGTATTTTTTGTAGGGTAGTTTTTGTGGTTCTCCATGTTTCTGAGCCATATGTTAGCACTGACTTGACATTTGAGTTGAATATCCTTAGTTTGATTCTTTCTGGTAAACTCTTGCTGGACCATACCTTGTTAAGGCTTAAAAATGCTTGTCGTGACTTCTGTATCCTGGTTTTGACATCTTCTTCCACACCTCTCTTGCCATCAATCATGCTACCCAGGTAGCAAAATTTGTCCATATTTTCCAGCAGTTCTCTTGTAGGGTTATTGGCAGAGTGTTGCAGGTTTTGCAGTTGCAAAGAGTCTTGATTTTCTTGTAGTTGAGTCTAAGTCCCACAGATGATGCTATGGTCTCAACTCTCAATGGTATCCATTTTCTCCTGCATTTGCTTGTGTGTGTGTGAAAGCAAAGCGATATCATCGGCGAAGTCAAGGTCGTTAAATTGTTTTGTCATTCCTGCTGCCCCGTCGTTTACATTTTGCATCAGGAAGTCGATGGCTAAAAGAAACAGAAAGGCAGAAAGAAGACAGCCTTCGAAGTCCCGTCTTGATGCTGAAAGATTCAGAGACTTCTCCAGCATTAGTATTTTTGCAGTTATATCTTCATATGATTTCTGTATTATTCTTGTAAGTTTTAAGGGTACTCCATAATGTCAGTGGAGTTTCCAAAGAGAATCCCTATGGAGGCTGTCAAATGCTTTCTCAAAGTCGATGCAATTGATGTATAGGGTGAATTCCACTCTAACAATTGCTCAACAATGAAGCGCAATGTGGCTATTTGAACAGCATATTTCCTCTTGGTTATAGTTGGTGTGTCTCTGTATCGTTTCAGTCTAAATTTTACCTTTCCTATAACAAGGTTGTGATCCGAATTTACATCTGCTCCTCAATGAACTTTAACATCGCTGAGAGGACCTAAATCGTTTGTTGATACACAGATGGTCAATTTGGTTCTGTGTCTTTTAATCTGGTGAAATCCAAGTGGCAAGGTGTATTCTTTTGTGTTTTGAAAAGACTGCCTCCTATCATAAGGTTGTAGCTTGCATACACGTCCACAAAAAGTTCTCTGTTTTCATTCATTGTCCCTGATCCGTGCTTTCCAACTTCTTCAAATCCTTTGTTATGATCCCCTATTTTGGCGTTGAAATCTTCCATTACTATTGAAATGTCCCTCGACTTGATGTCTTTTAGCTTTTGCATGAGCTGTTCTAGAAATCTACTTTGACATCTTCCTCCTTGTCATTAGTTGGGGCATAGTATTGGATGACATTTGGACTTATTCGCCAGTTGCTTGCTCTAAAAGTGGCTGATATAATTCAAGGTCCTATTGGTTTCCATGAAATAAATGAGGTTTGGGCTTTTCTTGATAACATAAAACCAACTCCTCCAGAGTGGGTTGCATTGTTGTCAGTGTTTCCTGAATAAATTATTGTTTCACAAGCTGTTAATTTTGCTTCTCCTAATCCTATCCAATGAGTTTCACTGATTCCAAGAATATCCAGTTGATAATTCCTGAATTATGAGGCTATTGTGAGCACTTTCCTGTCTCGTACATAGTACGGACATTCCAAGTGCCAATTTCGGTGGATCGGCCTGTTACGCTGCATATTGTACTCTCCACTGTCTCAGGGAGCTGGTGTGCATCCCTGACACTTTAAAGGAGCACTTACTGTGCCCAAAGTTGGTATAACTAAATTCGTTGTTGACGTATCTGTAGCGATGTTGATTTTTGCAGGATAGGGTTGCTGGCCCCGACGCCCACCCCCTGACTAGGAGGACAAGGGTTTATTTTGGAGATTCACTCCTAGACAGGCTACCCTCCCAAGCTAATGAACCCTGTCTGTCCATGGCTTGAAATCAGAGTTTTCCGTCTCCTAGATAGACTATCTTACCAGGCTGACGAGATCATTTTTGTGGGTATGTTGGGATATTTTCTAAGAGCTGAGGTCTCATTCTCCAACTCACCCCACCCTCTATGACCAGCGCCAGATTGTCCACGGCTGCTTAGTGGTTATTCGCAGCTAACTTCTATATCTAGAGGCCATTCCACTATCCGCAACCCTGTGGACGAGCCTGATAGGGATGGTCGCCCCCCAATTCTACTCCTTTGAAATAATTTAAGACGAGAAAATGAATTACGAGTATGAAAAAAACTTACAACAACCGGGGAATCGTCTAAAACACCATGGTTTCGTGTTAGATCAATGTAAGGGTCTGGTGCAGATGTGGTCAAATCTATACAAGCTGGAATAAAAATCAAATGTCTTTTGATTAAAATGACAGTGATATGAAATACTACTTTTGCATAAGTTTTGAATTTTCCCACAAACCTAGATTACAACAGAATATGATTATGATGCAACAAACAAAAGAAAAGAGTAAACTTAAATTCCATTATAAGAATTGAGTATAGGGTAATCAGGAGGGGAGTCCAGATTATTCTTGGCACGTATAGTGTGGTAGTTTACCGTGGCTTTCTATGCCACCCATAAGCTTACACAGTCTGATTAGACCTAGCTACAGCTAAGTTAACAAGGTTAAATGTAATAATTATATGTTCCCTCTGTTTGGAGGTTTAGGAAGGGGGGGGGATTTTATTTGAAAAAGGAGGCTTTATTTGAAGAAGTGACTTTTTGTTGTTGCTTTTGGTGTTGTTCATTTTGGTTTAAGAATATATATATGTGTAACTGTCAAAATAAAGTTATCTTATGTCCTTTGGAACTTTCCTCACGTACTTACTAATCAAGTTGCTCAACATCAGTGCAGATCTATTTTGTTATTCAATATCTAAAAAGTGACCAAGGATAATTGAGGTATCTCGAATAGTTTAAAAAACCCAACAACTTTATTAATGCATCTCTCTATCAAAATCAACTGCTTTGAATAAATACATTCACAACTACACAAATGAAGGGCAAACAGAAAATGACATCCATTAGGAGGAATCGACAATCAAACCATGGCCAATTGACAACCATCTGAGAATTACACAAATTAAGAGAATGATAACTTGAACAGGTATGCATATTATTTGCTATACAAGTCAATGGCTCCAAAACTTGTTTCTTCTCTGATTTACTTTTTATAGATTATAGTTTCAATATTTCAAAGATCAAACTTTTAAGATGGGTAGTAATGTCTGAAAATTCTGCATGTGGTCTCCGTATTTCCAGTCAACCATAATCAAGATCAAAGCAAAGGAGAAAGCAGAGGGTAAATGAAGGTAATCTGAAGATCATTTTGTATCAATCCACTTGAATTATTTTGGTAATAACAAAGTTTGGGGAATAATGAGAAATTTGACCTAGTATTGCAATTCTTGTCATTTGCGAGATTTATATATCTCGATCTCTATTAGTGGCTAAAGAGCCCACCTGTTTAGCCTTAATTGTCACAATGATTACAAACTTACGTTCTTGAGTTCCAATGACACTGACATCATCATCGATTTCAAGAACTGACTGTACAGGTCTTGTGTGACGGGTGCGCCTTGTAGACCGCGGGTCTAGTGTCTGAGACCTTCCTGAAGTTTAGGATCATAATACAGAGAATGATTGATTAAATGGTAAATATATGAAACATTATTCATTCTAAATACACATTATAAGAATAAACATAACAGCGTTTTAATTTTACTCATCCAATGTCATGCCAAGCACTCATACTTTGGCAATGAACTTCAAACTCATTTGTCATGTCAGTTTTGATCCTCGAAAATGGATTTCAAAGTTCATTTAATAGTTCTTCCACAGTCATGACTAAAAGTTTACATTCACCCAGGAAGAGCAAAAGTGAGATTCTATGAGCTCTTCAATGATAGTTAAAGGTTATTTTTTTTTACTACAGCTTAGACATTCACACAAAAAATTGGGAAGGACTTCCATACTTTAGGCATATCCAAGGGACATAAATTAAAGAGGGGTGAGATTTAAATGTCGGAGCTTGGTTTTAGTGGGAGGTGAAAGAAGCAAAGAAAGAAAGAAGGATTGTTGGGAATATGTCCTTTTGGCCAATCTGACAACAGACTTTTTATTTGAACACAAGCAACTTAAATATCAGTGACAATGGACTGAGTGACATACTAGACTGAGGAATCATTCTGCTAGCATCGAGAAATGCTGTTGAAATTGACCGATTTTCACTTGGTTCTATATTGATCATTACTACAAAGTAAGGTTATCTAATAAGCATGATACTATTATATATATTACATATGTAAACTAGGTACGTTGAAGTGTTACTTCCCTTTACAAGTTTGCCTGATTTCAATGATCATACATGTCATAAGATCAGATCCTAAAGACAAATGAAATAAATTTACCAGCTCTTGGGGATTGATATATTTTACCAAAGTGATTATTCCCAACCACGTTGTAAATAAAAAAAAAAGTTTATTCCCAACCAGTATTTTGTCGGTCGTGATCTCGCGGATGTTTCATTTATGGGCGAGAGTCGTTCATGATATTCTCATTCCCACTTCCCTCAAACTCAAAGACAATAGGATTTCTACCATTAATGCAGTAGCCGACAGAACAAGAATGTGACATAGAAGCCAGTGTTCCTTCACAAAGAAGAGATAACAGAGACAATTTTTGGCATTGAATTTATTCTCATTCCCCTTTCTCCCTTTCTCATGCCTTCCTTCATGGGCGGTGGTGGATGCTGTGTACAGTGTGGGTTCTTCTTCTTCCCTTTCTTCCTGTTACAAAAATTCTGTTATCTTTCATCTTGCTGTTTCCTCTTCACTCTCCCTGAGATCATGAAATATGATTATAAGTTTTAGTGAAAATAACATCGCTCTCTCTCTCTCTAGATCTTTCTGTCTCCTCTTCTCTTTCGTCCATCAATACAGCAACTTTCTTTGTCCATCTCTACCTCTCACTTTTTTCATGTTGCAGTTAAATAAGAAGGAGAAAAAAAAAGCTCAGGTTCCAGTTCAAGCTATCTCACCTAGGCCTACCACTATATCCTACCCCTGATTCTGCGAAGAAATTTTGATAGATAAAGTCATACTTATCACAGTCAGTGCGGACAACACCTTGGCCCTGACGTCATTAGATCTATGTGGCCATAAAAGAAAGATACAAAATAAACTGTTGGAATAGGAGGGGAGGCAAGGGAGGTAGAGATTTGGGGTGCTGCAGGGACTAAGTATGGATACATAAAAGGAAAATAACAACCTGCTAGCTTGCCGGCTGGTTTTGAGCAACCAAAGGCTAAAGGAGTTAACCCTGACAGAAAATAACAAGGCCTGGTAGGGAGCTCAAGGTAGCAGCCCCACCATCTACCTAGGGTACAGTGGGCCAATCCCTTGCTTATCCAAAACCAAACTGATTCAAAGAAGTACATATAATGATATACCCGGCTTGAACTTTCGAAGATGACCCTGAAAAAGAACATGGACTGTGATTTTGGAACATGGAATGTTAGGGCAATGAATGGAAAAGACTTAGAATTAGCTGAAGAAATGGAAAAATTCTAAGTAGACATTTTGGCTATTACAGAAACAAAGAAAAAAGGACAAGGAATAGAAAATGTAGATCAAGAATAGCCTTCTAATGCATAAAAGGCAACAAAAGCTTCTAGAAAGTTGGAAATTTACAAGCCAAAAGGGAGAGAAATTCAATTATTAATAGCTTATGGACCAAACGAAGACGCAACCAAAGAAGAAAAAGATATATTCGAAAACTATTTACAAATGGCTGCAGAGAATCTCAAACCCAAACAGGAACTAATGGTTTTAGGAGATCTAAACACTAGAGTAGGCAACAATGTAGAAACATCAGGAGGAGTAATAGGTTAAGAAGGAGACAACAACTTCTCCAAGTGGAGAGAGACTAATAGATTTTTGCGTAAAGAATAACATGAAAATAGCTAACACATTTTTCCTCCTAAAGATATCCACAAATATACAAGAATAAATGAAGACATATATATGAAAAGTCAATCATAGACTACATCATAGTTAGCAGCTCCTTTTACAGTACAATGGATGCAAGAGTAAACAGAGGAGCTGAAATATTTAGTGATCATCACCTAGTGATAGCCAAAATGAGATTATTAACTGAAGAAAACAGACAGAAAATGAAAGAGAAGAAAGCTACTAACCTCAAATAGAAGAACTAAATAAACCAATAGTAAAACAGATATACTAACCCAGGATAAAAAAAGATATATCAGTGAAAGGCAGATGGATCTGAAGGATAGCACAATAGAAGAAAAGTGGCAAATGTATAAAGAAACACTCCTCAGTTGTACTGAAGAGGTCTGTGGTAGGAAACAAATTAAAGGAGATAGCAAAAAGAACAGCATGGTGGAATGAGAATGTCAAGACTAAGAATAAAGTAAAGAAAGATGTCTGGAAGAAATACTAGCAAACAAAGAGACCAGAATATAGGATACATTACGTGAGTAAAAGAACTATCGCCAAGTTAGGAAAGCAAAAACAGAAACAGTGGGAAGAGTTTGGACAAAGACTTCAAGAAAGCTATCAAGGAAATCAAAAGCTGTTCTGGGAGCAATGAAGAGCATGAGAAATATCAAAGCATATCCAATACGACAGATTAAAAACATCAAAGGAGAAAGAATGAAAGGAGACAGCGAAATCATGCAAACGTGGAAAAGTATTTTCAAAAATTACATAATCCCTCGAGAACATATGAAACAAGGAGTACAGATCAATTAGTAAGAGTAACAAGTAATCCAGATGAGACAGCTGAAGATGTAGATATCTCAATGGAAGAACTCCAAACAGCTATAAGAAAAGTGAAATTAGGAAAAGCCCCAGGAGCAGATCAAGTTTATCCAGAAATGATTAAAAACCAAGGGAGAGACTTTGAGAGGCAGACAAACTACTACATGCAATATGTCAACAAGCTTGGAAGTCCAAACAGGTGCCAGACGACTGGAAAAAGGGAACAGTAGTACCAATACATAAGGAAGGATCAACTATGGAATGCTCAAACTATAGAGGGATACTTAGCATATCAGGAAAAATGTATGCCAGATTCTGGAAATGAGACTAAGGAAAAGAGTAGAGGATCAGATTGAAGAACACCAGAGTGGATTTAGACCAGGAAGAAGTGTACAATGTCACACATTTACAATTAGACAAATAATAGAAACATTCCTTGAGAGAAACGTTGACTTGCACCTGTGTTTTATTGACTTAGAAAAGGCATTATACACTGTGAGGAGGGACGAACTATAGCATTCTTTAAAAGAACACAACGTAGAGCAAAATTTAATAAAAGCCATTAAAAGTTTTTACAATAAACCAACATGTGCAATGAGAGTAGCTGGAAATGTATCTGAAGAATTTGATGTAGATTATAGAGTAAGACAGGGTTGTATCCTAAGTCTTTTTGTTTTTATCACATTTATGGATTCAGTTGCAAAGGCATCCTCAAAAATGAAGAAAATGAATGTAGGTATGTGGAAGCTCAAACCAGTAAATGTATCAATGCTTTCATTTGATGATGATTTAGTTCTGTTTGGAAAATCAGAAAGGGACCTCCAGTCAAATATCAACACAATGAATCATGAATTAAAGAAAAGAGGAATGAGAGTAAATGCAAAGAAAACGAAAACAATGCTAGTAACTAGGGAAGCTAAAACACAAAATCTTAAATTAGGCAGGGAGAATTTAGAACAAGTTCAAAGCTACAATTACTTAGGAGTAATGATTAACTCAGAGGGAATACTAAGAGAAGAAATCAGTCAGAGAATCCAAAAGGCAAGTGCAATATATAACCATCTAGGAAAGCCATTTGTAGGTAAACAAGAATTATCAACAAAAACTAAAATGGCAGTATACAACACAGTTTATTGTCCTACTCTCCTCTATGACAGTGAAACCTGGACCTTAGACAGTAGGGAATACAGTAGAGTGCAGGCAGCCGAAATAAAATATCTAAGAAGAGTAGTATGGAAAACTAAAAGAGACAAAATCAGAAACACAACAATAAGAGATCAAACCACAGCAGATAGTATAAAAACTAAGATAAAAATGAATTAACTGAGATGGTTTGGGCATGTTAACAGAATGAATGACAGTAGAATAGCTAAATCAGTATACAGTGCTAAAACTCAAGGTAAAAGACCAAAAGGCAGACCTCGGAGGAAGTGGGAAGAAGATATAAAAGAGGCATTAACGCAAAGAAATTTAACTTTCACAGAAGGAAACAGAAAATGTCAGGACAAGGCAGCCTGGAGAAAGATCATTTTGAGCATCTAAAACCCATACACTGGAAGGTAGAATGGGAGCTGATAAAGAAAGAAAGAAAGATCGTTTAGCTTTTTCAAGTTGATACTGACTGGCGGTGCTAAAATGCGATTATGGTCTCTTTTCTGTGTGACCAAAAATCAGAGGCCCAAATTTTCATCTTAATTATGATCTAGATTTATGTCCCTTGGAAGTGCTAGATAACAGAACTTCGGTAGGACTTTCAAGATCGGGGTACAGATAATCTAGATTTATGTCCCTTGGATGTGCTAGACAACAGAACTTCGGTAGGACTTTCAAGATCGGTACAGATAATCTAGATTTATGTCCCTTGGATGTGCTAGACAACAGAACTTCGGTTGGACTTTCAAGATCGGGGTACAGATTTTTTTCCGCTGGTGACTTTAATTCAATATAAAGTAAATATAATACTTATCAAATCATCTTTACATATTATTCTAACACATTTCAATGGAATGAAATCATTTTTTAGACACAAAAATCAATAGAGAACTACAGAGTCGAGCCTATAGCCACCACACAGCTGCCATCTTCTTTCTTTCTCACTGGTTTCATTGTCGGCAAAATAAAACTTTAGAATTTTATGTATCCTTGCTCCAACTCTGCCTAGAAATAGAGAGAAGATGCATTTCAGCGGCGAAATACGCTGCCTTGGATGGGGGTGGGGGGGGAGAGATGGGGGTTAGGGCTCGTTCAGGGGGAGCTTATGTGTCAGGTTAAGGGAGCAGGGCAAGGGATGGTTGATAAATGATTAACAATAAAACATGTATGTTCACCCCTAGCAACAAAACTATTGCTATGCGTTTCCCCGGCAACCTACTCTTGCCTCGATGAGGGGTGGGGTGGGGTTGTGGGGGCATTCAGGGAAGCTTATGTGTCGGTTTAAGGAAGCACGGTGAGGGATGGTTAACAATACAATATGTATGTTCACCCCTATTGCTATGCACGCGTTTCTACGGTGACCTACGCTGCCTCGGATGGTAGGGTTGGGATGGGGGTAGCGGAGTTGGGGGGGGGGGGGGGGTCGTACAGAGGGGGGAGCTTATGTGTCAGATTAAGGGAGCAGGGTAAGGGATGGTTGATAAGACTTTTTCTCTCATTTACTCGCATTACCCATTAATAATGTTTATAATACTTGTTACTTTAAATAAACTGCACACGATAGGCATCCATGAATATCAAAGGGAAAGAACAAAACAACTTTCCTATTGTGGGATTTAATTTTTTTTTTAACATTTCAGCCATTGGTCTTCTCTTTTTCTTTTGTAATTTAGTAAGTATATGTACCACACATATCATACAAACTTTTCCAACAATTTATTGTCATTTACATAACGTCAATCACTCAGTATGCACAAACTGCACACTGTTTATGCAAAGTAGGTAACATGGTCTGTAAAACGTTTACGAAAAATGCTCATATATTAACCTGACACCCACACTTTTTGGTAACAACATGTCTCCATAGTCCAATGCTACCTCGAACTACATGGTTGGTTTCAGTCTCAGTCCGATTTACGATAAAGTCTTAGTCCCATCCTTGTCATTGTCACATTTGAACTGCTTGTGTTCATCAATCAGTCAGTCTATCGTCACTTGTCTCACTCACTCATTGAACTGCTCGTGTTCTGGCTGTTGTCGTCACAGTCTTCAGTCTCATCTGTTGTCGTAATGGCAATACTGTCACATCTCTGATTGGGCCACATTGAACGTGGCTCATTCCGCTATATCTTTATTTTACTTTCTTTCTTTCTCCCCCACAAAACCGAGCCCCAACTTTTTATCTCACCCCTTCAAAATAGACCCTCAGGTCTTTATTGTGTCCCTTGTCATGGAAGTCCCTTCCTGAAATTGAAATCTTTATAAAAAAAGTCCCAATCATATCTTGATCTAGATCTCTAGATTTAATCTAGAATCTAGATCTGGTCTTTATTCAAATGAATCAAGACAGATTTAGAGCTATCTTAAAGTATAGATCTAGGTCTAGATCTAAACTCTAATCTAGAACAAGAATGAAAATGAAGAATGAAGAAAGATTCCTGCTCAACTTCTTTGAGTTTTATTCCATATTCTTATTGACATTTGAACAGAAGATATATTTAACGCATGTGTGTCTTTTGAATTTCAATACAACTGTGTAGATCTAGATCTAGGAGTCTCATGTCATACCCTAGCTGTGGTATTTTGAAGATGGTAAGAATATTTATGATCGATGTGTGTTTTTATAGCTTGCAGGCCCCATTTGGAATTGGACTAAAAGCTATAAAAAATGCATTATACGAAAGATCAAAGCATACCATTTTGGTGTAATCAGTAAGAAAATGATTACGATGCTCGATCAATTCATACAATGAAAAGGACGTAGATCTAGATACATTCGGATCTTGTCAAAAGACAAGCATACAGAGCTGTGGATTTGTAAACACTAAAAGAGATCTATTTCGAAGTGAAGCCAAGAGTTGGAGAGTTCGTCATGAAAAGTACCGTTTAGCAAGCGCTCGTTTGAATGGGAAATACTAAGAGACGTTACCAGTATACGTACATTAAAATAGTGCACGAAATATACAATTTCTTCTTCTTCTCTTCTTCTTCTTCTTCTTCTTCTTCTTCTTCTTCTTCTTCTTCTTCTTCTTCTTCTTCTTCTTCTTCTTCTTCTTCTTCTTCTTCTTCTTCTTCTTCTTCTTCTTCTTCTTCTTCTTCTTCTTCTTCTTCTTCTTCTTCTTCTTCTTCTTCTTCTTCTTCTTCTTCTTCTTCTTCTTCTTCTTCTTCTTCTTCTTCTTCTTCCTCTTCTTCTTCTTCTTCTTCTTCTTCTTCTTCTTCTTCTTCTCTTCTTCTTCTTCTTCTTTCTTCTTCTTCTTCTTCTTCTTCTTCTTCTTCTTCTTCTTCTTCTTCTTCTTCTTCTTCTTCTTCTTCTTCTTCTTCTTTTCTTCTTCTTCTTCTTCTTCTTCTTTTCTTTTTCTTCTTCTTTTCTTCTTTCTTTTTTCTTCTTTTCTTCTTCTTTTCTTCTTCTTCTTCTTCTTCTTCTTCTTCTTCTTCTTCTTCTTCTTCTTCTTCTTCTTCTTCTTCTTCTTTCTTCTTCTTCTTCTTCTTCTTCTTCTTCTTCTTCTTCTTCTTCTTCTTCTTCTTCTTCTTCTTCTTCTTCTTCTTCTTCTTCTTTTTTCTTCTTCTTCTTTTTTGTTCTTTTTTTGTTCTTTTTTCTTTGTTTTCTTCTTTTTTTTCTTTTGTCCATGTTCTTGTTCGTGTTTTAACTGCACTGGCAAGGTATGAGGCTTCATTTAAAACAGAATCAGATGAAACAGAAACTTTCATAGTGTCCCCCTTACAAGCTTCTCCATCAGAATCAACAAAGTTGATATCATCCACCCCACTCCTCTTTCCACCCGTGCCCCCCCCCTCCTCATTCTCTTGCCAAGTAATGGACATAATTATAACAGGCAGATGAATCAATAACAAATTATTAAAAAAACGCCACTCATTTACCGCGAAAGCGAGTCGTCTCCTACTCCTGTGATACCACCACTAGCATTGATGTACTAATGTGCCTTCACCTTTCTTGTGTGCCCCCCTCCCTCATACATAGTGGCCTAGAATTTCGTTTCACTAGGATCAGTAATATTTAGTCTCTTGTCTTTTCTACTATACAAAAGGCTTTCAAATCAAGACATAACTTTAGTTGTTTTCGAGGAATTAATCCATTCTTTATATCCGGTGGTATCAGGGTTAACTGAGATGAAACAGCAAGACAAAAGACATAATGATATGGAAAAGAAGTAGGAAAGACACTTGACCTACCACTAGCACCCGACAATCGTCGACTAAAGACAATGCTTAAACTCACTAGTTTTCAGTTAATGAACCGAATCAAACTGACAAGAATTATTGTAGTTACTATGCTTTTCTTGGTTTTGAGCTTTTGCTCCGTGTGTTTTGAAAGTCTCCTCATCTCTGTCAAAAGAAATTGTTGATGTTTTATTACTTATCATTCACCATTGTTCCTCCGGTACCGTCGGTAGCCTTGTGGTTAAACTGCCGGACTTGAGATCGTGAGGTCCTTAGTTCGAACCCTAGCAATGCTAGTTCAGACATTGCGTCCCTTTTGATGGACCACTTTAAACGCATTTCCCCATTCGACCCAGGTACAGGTGAGTACAGGCATCAGTTAGGTGGTTAAAACCTGCAACATATTTTGTCCAGGAGATAAATATTACTCTTTTTGCTTCGCGCTATAAAAACCCTGACAAGCTCCTTGTCATGGGCCATAACGAACTCTTAAGTGTTATTGTTCTCTGGTCTCACCATCCTCTGTATTTCATGCTTATATTTCTCCTTTCGTTTTCTTTCATTGGCAAAAGTAAAAGAAAAAAGCCCTGTGTAGTCTTTCCTTCTTATTTGGTTCAGGTCACGTTATAGCGGTGTATGCTATTGCACACAATAACATTGAAAGAATACCCCAAACATAAACAATAAATCAAATATAAAAACCCTTGGCAGATCTCATGTTCAAGTGTTACGAAGTTCCAGTTGCTCAAACACTCTTTAATACTTAATTACCATCGGTAAGAGATTGTATGTTCTTTCGAGCATGTCAAGTTTGTTTGTTAGCGATGCTAGGTAAAGATATGAGTGAATCAATTTTCATAAATGCCTTTGTCTGAAGATAATGTTCAACTATCGGTTGGCTTGCACGGCAGCGTGGCGAGTTCATAGTGTCTACACAATTTAAAAAAAAAAGTGAAATAGTGGTACGTCATGGCATGAATTGTGTGGAACTATACCGACACAAACTCATATGGTTTAAAGATACAGGGTAAGATAAGTCTAATTTAAGAAAATAAACTTCAACATCAGTGAATATAGACACATTCTTGATATTTAATGCTGGATAGATTAACTACGATACGGAGACAGTTTGATCTGGGCGGAGATGTGCACTCTACTGAGTTCCAGTACCGTATAAATGTCTCTTGCTGTTGTAACGACATCGTATAGATTTAATTTTGTCCAGTCTGCGACATAGTCAATTCTTACTCTCTTTGGCCTTCCTTTCCATTTCTTGTCTCCAACAATGCCGATCAGTGACTCAGAGCTGTCTCAATTATTTGATCGTCTAACATTCTGCAGATATGCCCGGAGAGTCCTAAGTTCCTGGTCATCACCATTCCTTCACCAGCAATGTCTCGTTAGTAATATGATCGTACCATTTGATGTTGAATAGACGTCTGTACACGCCTTTCCATGGTATTCTCATGATTTTCCTGTAACGCTTCATTTCAAAAAGTTGTTATTCTTTTACTATCTATACATAAAATAAATGTGAGCTTGCGCATAGTCGAGCGTGACAGATGAAATTATTAACCCATGCACGTATTTTTTGTCATTGAAAGACGACGTATCTTATGATGAGGACACATATGTTCATTATTGCACAGTGCACAGCACAACTGACAAACACAATGTAAGTGGAAATGGTATCAACTGTGTTAAAGGGATAAATCGATGGATCAATTGAAAAATCAAAGAAAAAAGAGAGTCAGAATTTCTAAATCAATTCGATTCGATAAATGAGACAATTATTTCAGGCTGTTTCTTTCCTCGCATTTTCACACTGTCTAAAGGGTATTGATCGATGTTATTCAAAATGCTAACGATTTCACAACCCACGACCTAGACGTACTATGCAGCAAAAACTGACCTAATGCAAGCTTATTTTCTTACATAAGTACAAATACTTTATTTTCAGCGTGTGTAGTTCCATTGCTGGCTTGGTTTTTCCGTCTTAACTGTAATCTTCAGGATCTCCAAAATGGACTCGTTTTTTTCTTTATTCACATCGTATATTGTTTTTACTTTCCTTTGAATCACATCACACACCACGATGTTGATGAAAATAAGAAATGCTTCTTTGTTTCTCGGGTAATTACCAAGGCCTTTAAAAGCGTTATACGTGGCTGATCTGTGGTGAATGAAGACGTCCACTAGAGTCCTAGCACCAAGCGGATACAAGGGGCTTGATGAACCACAGAGAGCACATTTGATTAACGCAATTCAACAACACAATCGAACAATCGAAACTTTTACAGAGACTCAGGAGTGGCTTTTCTTTGATAAGTGTCGATGGGGCATAAATGGGTCGAAAGGAAAAAAAAACTCATTGAGCAAAGAAAGGATTAACATACAGTGTTACGGTTCTATCTGAGATGTCTCTATAGGAATGGAAAACATATCTCAGCGCTACAGAGAAATCAAAAAAGGAAAAATCGAACAGTTAATGACCAAAACTGAAAGGAGTGCAACGTTTCAGCTTGTATATTTTAGTGATGGAAAGGTCTGTAAGGAAGAACGGGATTGAAGAAGTATAGAAGGGCTGATTGCTGCTCGCTTTAATGTATAGTACATATACTTCACTGGAGGTGTGGGGGTTGAATTCTGGAGGAGACATGCGAATACTGGCTGAAAATTGTATTCGTCCCAGACCAAATCCTTTAAACTTATGTGTGCCAGTTAAATACTAGCTATAATGTGAAACAATGTGTTTGAAAGCACTCAAAAATATGTCTTGAACAAGAGTGTGGAAGATCTAATGAACAGTAAAAATGAAACAATAAAAACAGCAAGCAAAAAAAAACCCCAAAAGAAATCACCCCCCCCCCAAAAAAAAAAAACAAAAAAAAACAAAAACAACCCCCACCCCAAAACAACAAAAAAACAAAACAACAACAAACAAACCCCCAACCCAAAACAAAACAAAACCCACAACAACAAACAAACAAAACCATCCAAACCTTTCATGAAATAAGCAAATTAATAGGAAAATTAATAGATATATATATATATATATATATATATATATATATATATATATATATATATATATATATATATATATATATATATATATATATATCGTTATATATATATTTATAATATATATATATATATATATATATATATATATATATATATATATTTTATAATAAAATAAAACAGATATATATATATATATATATATTTATAACGAAAAACAAAACAGAATATAGTGAACTTTGTGGTCACAACTCAATGGCATGGGCTTTGCTGGCGATCTAGCATTATCATCATATAATCATCAACAGATGGAGGAAAAAAACAACAGATCTGGCGGTAACATTGAGGGCAATGGGACTAAAGATTTATTCAGGAAAAACAAAAATAGACAAAATTAACACGACCCAGAACCACAGATTTACCATAGACAACCATCAGTTAGAAGAAATTAAATCTTTCATTCACCTATCTAGGGAGCACAATTCATAACCAGGGAGTCACAGATATGTATGTGAAGACACAGATTGGTAAAACTCGATTAGTATCTTTACAGCTCCGAAATGTCTGGAGAACTGGCAGCATTTCAAAGAAAAACTTCAACGTTAAGTCAGTCCTTTTATATGGAACCAAAACATGGAAAATCAGCAAAAAGAATCCTGTCTAGCTTACAGACATGCATTAACAAATGCCTAAGAACTACCCTTAAAATTCGCTAGCCAGAAACAATTACAAACGAAGACAGAAACACGCCAATAGAAGATGAATTTTAAAAAAAGGCTTTGGCGGTGGATTGGACACACTTTTAAGAGGTCACCAGTAAACATCACACGACAAGCTTTAGCATGGAATCCGCGGGTCCTGGAGTGAAATTTTCTCGATTGATCCTATCAATTTAACTTATGTATAGGTGTATTGGACATGATGTGCGGAGTTGAAATACTCGTTGTTTTTCCCTCTGACGCTTCCGGTTACCATGGAAACGGTCGCCATCCTGGATTTTGCCCCAAAAGTTCACCAAGTTCAATATCGATAGGCTTCCACAGTTTTTTGACAAATTTCTTTCAAACTTTGCACACACCTTATTTGATACAATATCTAGATTTGATCAGCTTTGATTTTTTTTTTTTTTAGTAATTTTTGTTTTCATGAATTTTTGAAAAAAAAGCACATGAGAAAAACCCAAACATATTCAAAAATATTACACAAAAAATTCAAATTTCACAAAACTATAATACGCACTAAGTGCAATCATCTAAATGTTTATACTTACTTTCTTACTTCGACCCATAGCTCTGAGATGAGCATAGGTCATCGACAACACCCCACCATCGCATTTTGTTCTAGGCTGCCAATGAGTTTCCGGGAAGGAGACCTTCGTTACCCAGGTTAATGTTCTGGTTTGGTGTTATCGATGTTTCTGTAACAATGACCTTTTGTAAGAAGGGTTTTTAGCCCTACGTAAACCCATTTTGTCTCTGGACGAGTTAGTCAGTCTACACTAGTCTAGCCTTTACCCTTCGGCCTGTCCAGTTTGGGTGGCACTACCAGGAGCTTTTCGCTCCTGCTGGCATAGCCCTAAAGGTCATAGAGGCAATCAAGCCCTCACACCACGCCAAGGAGTAGACCGTGTAGAAGCTAACAATTTATGCCTGATTCAATTGCATATTACTACTTGATAAGAAAATATGTAAAATATTTTTAGTTATTGTCACTATACGATTAAAAATTGCCGCTCAATACCAATTTTAATGACAATTAATTTGTCGAGCGCTTCTCATACATCGAAGAGATGGATGCCATTTTATAGAAAAAAAGGATGATAATTAGATGATTACAGATTACACAGAATGGGTAACAAGATAAGGATGACATTCGACAGTGCGATTAATAATGCTATTGGTATACAGCAAAACAATTAAGACTTATGGTAACAATTAAACATTAAGAAAAATTTGTTCTTAAATTAAGATAGAACAAATGCTCCCATAAAAAGATATCGGTCCTAAGCATTGTAGTTCTTTAAAAAATTGCAGTGACGGGCTGTTATTGCTTTAAGAGAGATGTCAATCCATAAAAGAGGACATGACAACTGAACGACTTTCAAGATGGAGCAGACCACGTAAGCATTTAAAGCAGCGAGAAATGATTACAATTTTTTTATTCTCTTTATAACTGGGAACCATTGTAGTTCTTTTAGTTTTGATGTGGTTGATTCACCTTGCTTAGTAAGCTTATAAGTCTAGCAGAAGCCATATTTTGAAAGTTGTTCAATCTCTGAATCAGGTATTTTGGTGCAAATGTCAAGAGAGCATCAATAATCCATACAATTTAGAATGAGGAAGTATGTTTTGCTTATTGTTCTAGACAAATGTTATCTTTGCTGATATTCGTGAAATGAAATTTGCGGCTCTGAAGTGTTATAGCAACGTGTTCATTGCTCCATTTGGTTCTTATTAATTTTTTTTCCCTTTTTTCCTTTGCTTACGTCTCTGTCCTATGCTGCAATCCTTCGTAAAAAATATCATCTCATCTTTCTCTTGACTTTTCCCCTTCTTCTTCTCCGTCCTTTATCTCAATTTTCATTTTCCTCCTTCCTCAGCACTGAACGATTCTTCGCATGCTGATGCTATAGACCAGTAGCTGTGTATGGTTCGTGTTTTTTTCTTTCTTTTTTCTAATAAAGAAACACCCTTGGGATAACCAGTCTATAGTTCAATGTCAAAATCTTGCCCTTGTTTTCTTTTCGCTACTTGTTGTGCAGTATACTTCATCTCACGTCACTGAGGCTCTGCATCTTCGTCGTCTTTGTATCCAAATCATAAGCATTATGCGTGTAGCGATACTATACTTATTTCTCTAGTTGTATCAATAGTGTGCCGTCTCCGTTTAGGCTGAAATATTTAGCCATTTCAACATTGTGATACGTAACGATGTCACTCAAGTTCATGTGTAGATGCTAACGCCATTTCACTACCCCCCAAAGAAGAAGGAAAGGAATTTCCTTCAAGGTCGTTACGGCTCATAGAAGGGAGCGTATCCCGGTTTCTATAGCGTAAAGAGGAACAGGTTAAAAATACATTACATCCTGGGCGTATGTCGTAGTTTTTTGTTTACTCTAGCTGGTGCTTATCCACTTGCACCCATGTCGAGTGGGATATACGTTTTAAGTGTTTTCCCCATTGAACGCAATATTGGACCATTATGAAACCTTGGGATTGAGTTGAAGTTGTTGATATTATAAAGAGAAACGCAGTCGGCTTTGTTCCTCACAAATAAATCTCAAAGTATTATAAAGCCACTGGTCCATTACGTCACAGCCTCCTTTCAATAGCGGCAGAAAATAGGAAGTTAATTTTACCTCAGTTTTCTAGGGAATGCCTGCCACTTGGCGCTCTCTGAAAAATTCTTATTATATTCCATTTTCCATAGCCTGTTAAGTTAATGCCGGTCTTTTCGCATGGCACATTTTGAAATGTTTATAAGCGAAACAAACAACGATAGCTCTATGATAAATTATAGCAGGGAAAACATTCTAGCATCTTTTCCACCGTAACTGCATTGAACCTAAGAGGCTCTATGGGTGCGTTTTAGCTATATCAATCAATGTTTAAAGACTAACTTCTTGCTTCAGTGAATTCCTGCTTCAGTGTTGCATATTATTACTCCAAGCTTCTGTATTCACTTTCTGATAAGTTACATAGGGATCAATTAGAGGGTCGATTTTCAGGCTTAGATCTATAGTAATAATTAATTGCAACTAATATTTAATAAAAGACGTGCCTTGTTCGCTCAATTTCTCGCACAGACCACACAGCCAATCCTGGCCACACCAGCCTAGATGAGCCTATAAGAAGAGGTGAAATGAAGCATTCCCCGTTTTATCATCACGTGTCCGGTCGCTAAGCCATCCACGCTGACTCCAAAAACGCGAGTGTGCGAAATCAATTAAGGTATTAGACAAGTCAGATCGGAGCAATGTTTGGTTCTTTTCTCGATTTTAGAGTATGTTAGCTCCATGCTGAAATCCAAATGAGATAGTAAAGGAGACATTTTCTTGTTAAGTGTAAGAGAGTCGTAAGACCAAAAAGGTATGCCGTTTTGACTTATATCATCATAAGTGAATTTATTCTTCCCAGCCCAAATTGCTTCATGAAAAACAAATGTTGAATCAATATTTTTAACTTAAACCAAAAATAGATTTATAAATAAAAATATAAATATATAAACTAAATAAGATCAAGCATTAATAAATACATGGGTAAATAAGTAGATGAATAAAAAAAAGAATATAATATATAAAAGTACTTGTATTTAAAGAAACAAACTCTCTATATGTATGTATATATATTTCTAGGCATTATTCTTACTCTTTACCTGTGTGTATGTGTGTATATTTGTATGTAACTGATTATCTAGCTTTCTAGTTGTGGCACGTGCGTGCATTCTGGTGTTTGATGACTTTTCGTATTATCTGAGCTGATTTATGAGACTCTGTTTCACTGGGTGAGTATGATGTGCGTTCGTCAGTTGCTTTTTAGTAGTTGGGGGCCAGTGGGGTGGGGACAGAGTGGGGGGGATGCTTCGGTTGCAATGGAAGTTTGAAATATTTAGAATGAAATTCCATCTCATCAATTGTGTAACAGAATGAGAAATAGTATCCTTGTTCGAAAGTTACCTCCAGTTAGAACCCCCCCCCCCACCCTTCACAAAAAAAAAAGGAAAAAGAAATTGTATTTAGGAGGGAAGAAAAAGACATAAAAAGATATAAAAAGAAGAAAAAAAATAGCTTTCACGAATTACACGTCCTTTCGTTATTGATATCTACTCAACTTCTAAAATTTCACATTTATTGTATGTCGTTAAAGGTCATTTTGGCCAATTCAACCGGAACTATCGGTTTTGTGGTGCAGAACCGAAACATCACTTCGTGGACAAGGTACCACAGCTTGACACAAGTTATACACCCCGACTGTTGCTAGTGCCGATTTGCAGCTGGCTCGAATGGGGAAATGCGCGCTAAATGTCTATTTGAAGGGATGCAACGTGAGACAAAGCATTGTTAAAATTAGATTTAGGAACTCAAGACCGTGAATGCCACAGCCTAACGA